>JAYMFW010196020.1:0-14645 GCA_036785005.1 Tubulanus punctatus
GTGGACCGGAGACAAAGTCGGCTACAATACAATAAGGATTGGACTCCTGGACTCGCGGGCCTCCCTCCAGCACAAAAAAGTCTCGATCTTTATTACCTTTGCGGTACTCCGTATTAGATTTGAGAAAATAAAAAGTTTTGCGAGATGAATAAGACTTTTAAAACTGATAAAAGATTGGAAAATAATATGAATCACGGACGTTTCAGTTGAAAAATTTCAAGTTGTTCGTGGTGGTTCCCTAGCAACGAAGAAAAGGTGGGTTCGAGTCCCGACTTGCAACATATTTGCTCACGCCAACTCCCGAGAAATCATGGCAATTTTTCCAATTGTTTTGTGACAATATTTTGGCTTATTTAATTGTCAGACAATGGAAAAAAATCAGCTTTGAATCATACTATTTTCGTATTTAGTCAAATCCCGCCGAGGTACTAAAACTAATCGGTTATGATTATTTTTTATCTCGTTGATTATTTTCTTCAATTTGTAATCCCTCCTCTGCTGGATCCTGAAGGCATTTTTTCCACAATAAAACGTTTTTTTCATTCCATTGTAAAATTTCCCCCAAATAAAAAATTTTTTAAGTTTTATTAGTTTTCTTTTTGACAGAAATTTCTCACTTTTTTTCAAGGAATTTCAATTTACCGTTATTTTGTTCATTCCCTCCTCCTTTCAAATTTCCAGGACAAGAGAACCCATAAGACAAGTTATGAAAACGTTTTATAACATGCTATTTTTTATTCATTGTTTCGAATTTTTGCGTTTCATTTTCAACATTAATCCAGTATCCAAGCCATTTTGTCAGCGACAACATCGTATACAAAGTCCGATGGAGGTCGCCTTTCAAGCTGGCTTGCCATATATTATCTTAACGAAATCCTTTCTGAATTTAGGGTTCACCACTAAATAAACGAAGAAATTACATACAGAATCTAATATAACCAAGAATAGACCCGTTTTTCTCATGTAATGGGTTGCATAAGACATTCCCGCCAAATTTAGGAGTCGGTCGATGAATGGTAAACTTTCAAAAATTGTAAACATGAATAAAACAGCTGTAATCATGTTATTAGTGCGTCGCTCTGTGACAGACATTTTCTCTGTGTCGTCTCTGACAGCCATTTTTGAACGGTTGATTCTTGCTTTTATCATGGTATCTATCAATCCTAGATTTGTTACATACAGGACGATCATCGGTATTCCCATGATGAATGCTGTATAAACGATATCATCCATTAATCGGTTTTTCTTGATCTCAACTATGACCAATCTAGTTGTACTGACACTGAGCGAACACAATTCTATCGAAATTTGATCTACTCTAAAGAAAATGTATTGAGGAAGGTTGCAGACAAGAGCTAATATGATAATAACGACAAAAACCCGTTTAAAGAAGCCCCATGTAAGTTTTCGTCTGGACCAGAGTGGAAATTTGATGTTGAGAAATCGATGCAATGAAATGTATGCTGCTGTCATGTTTCTCACTTGTTGTGCCGCAAAATACAGGAACATGGTATGATAAAGCATTGCAGCATCAATTTGCAGGTCGTCGAGTCTAAAAACGAGGTCGCCGAATTCTACCCTGAATTTGACGTGTCTGACAACAAAGAATAGAAGAGATATTATCAGAAACGCCAAATCACAGACAGCTAGTACTATAAGCAACTTGATGGATAATGCGATTGTTTGTTGTGAACAGAAAATAACAACAATAAACAGGTTGCTGATAAGGCCAATGAAAATGGAGGATCCAATACCGTACACATATGTATTGTGAACAAAAACATATTCTTCAAGTATTGGAGGACAACCTTCGTCAACTGAATTGTTACCGTGCAAAATCATTGATGATCTCCTGAGGTTTTTTTGCAATGTTCACGGCGATGTTTGGTTATTGGTTCAGGGAACTGGTAACCGTCGCTGATTTATAAAGCTTTTTGAAAGACAGCAGATGGAAATGAAATTTTCAAGTGTGGGGCTTGCTTTTCCAGAAGCGGTTAGGCGCGTAATGATATCGAAACGCGTCCTGTTACTTCATAGGATCAAATTTTGAATCTATACTAAGTAATATCGAGTTACTACATACATGGTATTAAACTCTATAACTGCGTATCACTCAATATCTATAACTCTGCATGTTATAAACTGAACATAGCGTATCAACTACCAATTATGACATACAGTACTTGTAAAATTACGAAGTTGGGGTTTTTAAGCGTTTATGTAAAACTGAGCTGGCCAGTCATTTCCGAAGTCATTCAAGTGAAATTCCAAATGAAAATAAAATTTCAGCATGGACATACTAATTCTAGCGGCGCCTAGGTTGCTGGGACGTGGGACATAGGAAACAGGGAAGAAATCATTACACGCCTTTTTCTTTTGACAATTATTCACGCGCAGGAAAGCGGCAGGCGTTAACGGGACGGGGCACACAGTTAAATTATCGCTCCATGTAACGGTATTAGCCGTGAGAAAGCACGTGGAACTTGGGATCGCCTAAAATCAAAAGTCGTGAAATGTCGGACAGTGTTGCAACAACGCTTGACATTGATGCTGAGTATTGGGTCTATGTTGATACTCTGAAGGTTCGTTACTCATCAATTCGAAGCTCTGTAAAAATCTGAAAAAGTTTAGTACCAATTTTAGTGGAAAATCGTGTGAATTGGTCAGAAACATGTTGACCTACTTCTTTACCTACGTTGCACCTTGACTACAACCTGAAGAAAACTCGTTATAAACCCGTTTATTTTCCTTGCCTCCACTTCCAAATCTCGTTATACTGACCATACCTCTGTGAGTATAGAATGTTAAAAAATTTAAAAAAAGTTGAAATATTTACATATAATATCACCCCATATAAAGATTACATAATTACATCATATCAATTAAGTTTATAAGCAATAAAGATGACTAAAAAGTACCACCTAATATCCAAACTATTTCATATTTCTTTAGTTCATCACGAGGTGTATAAAAATCTGATATTTCATATTTCATATGTCATAGCCTTATCAACTGATTGATAAGGCTCTGTTATTATTGTCGTGTTTATTATTCTACGGGATTTCAAACAGAAAAAACCTCCAAAAGTCATAGTCCTCCTTCATTTCTAAACGGATTCACTTGAAACCTCCCATATAACTAAATCATATCGATACGCATCGATGAAATGAACGGTGTCTTTTATAATCGCAGCCGTAAGGGCCACAGAGGGGTCTAAATGTCCAAAAACCTCGTATATTTCTGACACAATATAGGGATTGTGAGAAAATAAAAATGATGTTACCGTAGAACCGAGGAGTGCGTGGATTGCTCGGCCCCAGGTCCAAAACTCTGCCGCGTTAAGAGACAAGAAAGCAATTTACGTCCTTTCTTTTCAACTACTGAAACTCACTGATATTATAATCTTCAAAGCATGCATTCTATGTATGTACCGCGTACTTCCTTTAGAGGAGGTACGACTCGGATACTAATTACTAGACTACTCAAAAGACTGTGTGGCAAGAGTGCGCGGGAATTGGGGGTCACATCTGGATTCGATAAACTTTGCTTGGGTTACTATGCCATACATTATTCTCACACCGGTCACCTTACCGGTCACTGAAAACATAAGGATCCTATCTATGAAGTTAGATCAAAGAAAATTAGGGATGTGTTAGGGCCTGAACATACAGAGCACGGTTTGCGGTGTGGCGTCGTGGTTAGTTAGCCGTACTGGATATCTCGAGGTATTTCCGGACGCATTTCTATGAAAATACCTTGAGACATCCAGTACGGTAAACATATACCGGACAGCGCACTACAAACCGTGCCCTGTATTCAGGCCTTCACAATATCGGTTAGTCCCCGTTATCGGTGTGGTCCTCCCAGACATAGTAAAAATGAATGTTAGAGTTGTTTGTTTTAATGTCTCCGCACTTTCGGCTCTCGCTAACTTGGATCATATTTAGGAAATTTGTACCCTTCTTACTATGGATGGAATACCCTTACATTCAGCCCCTGGATCTGCCCCTGCAGGGCAATATTTGAATAGTCGTTGAATTATACATAGTTTGATATAACACAGCGCTCATATTCCTACTAGATAGGCACTTATTCTGTGATTCAGGAGAAAAGTTTTCGTTACTCATAGAATTTAAATCATGGTGTAATCTTTACAGCAATTTCCTCCCCAATTCTTTTGGAGAGCAATTTAGCAAAAAATTGATAGCGCATAATAATATATAACATTCAAAATGTCTTGTACCAAATAACAGATGAAAATTATAAAATATTTAGTCTGAATTTGACCAGCACTGCGTTCACTATGAAATGTAAAATGCCTAAAGATATATTTTCCATGTAAAATTTCTAAACTGCATCATTTCAAAAAACTAGATACTACGCATAATACAAGATAATCGGTTCTATTCTAAATTGGTGGCTTCAGATAATGACAGAAAATTATAGTAGACCTACAATTTTAACAGCAATTTTCCACTATGATCTAATGGTTGGTATTCAGAATTCAGAAATGTATCTGAGGTGATATGAGTCGACATGTCTAATGAAAACACGACATCTACTTCGGTAGCGCAATATTTGACTAGGTGTCATAGATATCAGCCTTGGCCGGTGAAGCAGATCTACATAAACAACGTGTATATATACTTGGGCTGGTATCTACCCGCATCAGTGCTGGGTATCACTTTAAACTCATTCACTTTGGTCGTTCTAAAACATTTTCAATCTGATGGATATTTTCTGATTAGAATTCTCGCCGTGAATGATATTTTATTTATGAGTGCGACATTTATTCTTTATCCGCTAAGAACAGCCTATATTTACGCCGTGCTGGGCGATATATTATTCCGTATTGATGACTGGTTTTTCGGTTGGATTTTTATCTCAGTCGCTCTGCCATTTTTCTATATATTTCAGATGACTCGTAACTGGTGCACGGTCCTGCTCAGTTTAGAGCGATTAATCGTCGTCTTATTCCCGATTAAATCTCGAAAACTGCCTCTAAAATCCATCTCAAAATGTGCAGTGATAATTATTTCATTGGTCAGTTTCTGTGGTCATTTTGGCCAGTTTTTGCCCTTTGGTCCACTTATATTCATGAATTGTCCCGATAAGTGGCCATACATAACTATGCATCACAGGGGGTACCGCTATCCAGGCTGGTTGAAGTTTAACTACTTGCATTTTGAGGTATCTGGTATATTTATGTTTTTATATGCGACAGTCATTCTTCCTTTGTGTTGTTTGATCATCATCAACATCATTTTGATTTTAGTGACTATAATCCACCGTTTTTATCGACACTCAAAACTCGGTATAACCGACAACAATTCTCATACAGAAACACGACTTTTTAAAATGATTTTATCAGTAATATTTGTGTTTATTATCTGCGAGGGTTTCGGTGCATATGACCGATTAAATAAGATTTTTCCCAGCTATACGTCTTCGAGACAGATTGCGTTAGGATTTTCTATTTTGGATTCGTCAGTTAATTTTATCATTTATTGCGCGACCAATAAAAGGTTTAGATTAGTATCTATCAACATCTTTACCAATCTTTGTCACAAACAATTTTTAAAAAAGTAAAATTTCTTGTCTGAATCGAGGAGGTAATCCATTGGCCCGCGCCATCATCTGATAAAACTTTGATAATTTGATTTCTGACACATAATATCTGATATTACCTACCGAATGTTGGATCCTTCGTTTGTGATCAGAGGATAGATAACTTACTAGAAAGAGGAAAGCGGTTTTCCCTGAGCGGGTGGTTATAAAGGTACAGTCAATGGTCCTGTTATGCAATACAATTGGACTGGGTAGAATTTGGACATTTTGCAGCCATTACATGGTCGTTCGAACACAACACAATATCACTAAAAAATATTCGTTTGGTAGCGTTGTACGCTGCATCGTAGCCGTGATTTTTCCGTACGGCATCCAATAATCGATGAAGCATCCGACCAATCTGAATGGTTACGGTAAGCATTCATGGGCAGCACCATTTTGAGATAATGTTGCGTGACCAATATTGTAGCCAATCAGCGCACCAGACGCCATTGAAAAAACAGGAAACTTGTACTTATACGATGCCTACCCAGGGGCGGATACGGGGGGGGGTGCACGAGTGTGGCTAGCCACCCCCCCCCCCCCAAAAAAATGTTCAACACCTTTATTTTCTTGGTTCATACATGAATGCGTCTCTTTCAAAATTATTTTCTTTCAGGTTCCTTGTGTGGTCTTTAACATGTTCACCTACTTCTTGACCTTGATAACAACTTGCAGAAAACTCGTTATCGCTGCTTTGCAGCTATATTTTAAGATTGGTATTATACCTGGTGACAAAATACAGGGAATAAGTGCACTAGTGAATAGATTCAGTCTTGCGTACCGGTATTCAAAATTCCAAGTTTATCTCTACTATCACACAAAGACCCCCGTAGGACAGAGGCTAAGTCATTGGATGATTATAATGTGGGCCTGGGATCCAAACTGGGTAGAGGAACTTCACCAATAATTTAAATTTCCATTACTTTTATATGTCCACATCGTTACCAGTATGCCTACCTGGATTATAATTTTGACCCAGTGGCAGAAAAACGTTATCGCTGCTTTGCAGCTATATCATTATAGTTATGACTAAATGAGTTTTTGTGGAAAAGCGTTGGAAGGAAATGATTCTGGAAACTATATGCAATTTTAGCCAATTCAATTCTAATTAGGTCATCAAATTTGAGAACTTAAGGTATTTTGAAAAGGGGAGATGACGGGGCAAAAATGAGAGTTACTGATTATACGAACAGCACGTTTTTGCAGTTTGAAATTGGAATTTTATTCATTGACTAGATAGAAGTGGAGCCCATGTATTTAAACAATAGATTAGATGACTATGAATTTAACTAAAATACAGCAATCGCAAGTATGAAACTGGAAGTAGACAATTAACTGATTTAAGTTAGTATAAGTTTTTATTGATTTCTAAAGTTATTTCTTGGTCTTCATTACGCCTAATAGTATATGGAATATGTTTTTTTATCTTTGTTGCGTTTATGAAAAGGTCAAAATTTGTTCAATCAATTTTGAATTTTGTGGTTTAAATATCATGAAGGATGTTTTATTCAATTTCAAAGTTGGTAAATTAGCTTGGCACCACAATATTTCCTTTAGGTCAGATTCGATTTTGAGTTTTAGTTTTGTAAGATCCTTGTCACTTGTCACTAGAGTGCTATCATCTGCAAACAGAACACATTTACTATTTTCCAACGCCTTAAAATTGCCAGAATAGCATTCAGAGTCTGTCATTTCCGAGGAAATAAAATCTAGTATAGTAGTTTTCGGATAAAGAAATGTACAGGTAATTAAGTTTCATTGTTCTCAAATAATTAGATGCTTATGTTACCCTGTATTGCTAATTTAATGATAAAAAGGCTAGATGAAGTGTCAATCAAGTCCTTGTGAATAATTGATAGAATTTCAGTGTAAAACTCGCTCAATTCGGATCGGTTTTTTTTTCTGATTTTTACTTATTTGGACGACTCTTTTGTCCATGTCTATTCAAACGATAACAAAATGTGATTTCCTTTGATTCGTACAAGATTTGGTGATCCCAAGTGATCCGAATGAAGCGAGTTTTTTCAACAACTATGACGGATCCAATCCGGACGTATTATTGATGCATCATAGATAACCCTCCTATACAAATTGTCATGCTAATCAATCATTATATCGTTAATATTTATAAATAACCATATCATGGTTTTATTACAAGTATATATTTCCATACAGACCACATTCATAAATCTAATACTTATTCCGGAATCAGCCATTTTTATCAACCTCTAATCACTCTGACTGAGATGTACTATGCTGCCCATTACCTGGGTTGGGACACCCGGACTGAAGCTCAAAACAACCGTATTTAAATGACTGTCTCCCACAATACTTTTGTGCCAATGTTAAGAATAATATAAAAGTTTATTTCCAGTCCCCTGGAGTCCTATAAAATATTTTGGATAAGTTGTATCACTTGATTGTATTCTCTACTTGTAACATATATTAATCATATTAAGTAATAATGATGTTTGGCAAAAAATCTTTCATTTCTAATAAAACTTTGTCATAAGCTGTGGTTAGTTTTTTGCCGTATTTTTCTAGAACAACCGACGAATGAATTGTTTTATATTTACGTTTTTCACACTTTTTCCCCCACCATTTGACAGAACATTGTTTATAATGTTGATTTAGACCGACACTTGGGTCAACAAAAATCTGTAAATTAGTCGAATGATATTTATAAGTAGTTTCCCAACAAAAATGGTTATGAGCACGAACGCACGATCGCAGACTTATGATCGATTTGGCCCGCGCTCCTTTAGGACAGGGTGGTAGGTGTCCTTGCACACGTAACATAACCAAATCTTTTGGTTGCGTTACGTCCTCAAGTGAATACCCTTCGGTGTAAAAGTATGCATTACGAAATACATAATTAGCCATTGGTTTTTTGTGTAATTTATCTAGATATTCAATAAGCTGTGAATATGTTTCATGTTCAGGTCGTTGAGGTATGATGATTTCATCTGTATCAACGATTACTATGCGATCAAATTTATACATATTTCTTAATATACATTCATTTATACTCGCTTTTTCGCACAACAACATCGAACTATGTTGACTATCACCTAAAGGAGTTCCGATACTACGGTATTCGATAAATCCAACCTTTTGATAATATTTAAAAACCTTATCTGAAATAGGTCCGATTGTGTTGTTATAGATACTAACATGTTTAACTCCTAATATTTTCATTAGTTCCATCCATTCAATAATTCTATGAGGATTGAGGTTACCATACCGATAACTTATACACGCACCGAAATCTTGTCTTTTCGCGGGTTTATCGGCAACTTGAACCGGTAGAAAGGTAGTCGGGGTCTCATCGGCTTCAGATATTACTGATACATATAGAGGAACGGTTGAGTTTGGTAACGGACAATTTACTGTGTAATCCCTGTACGCGACGCCGTAGTGTCGACTCCCAAAACCAATAAATTTCTGGTTACCTTCGACAGATGATTTAGAATGTTTAGAATACCACAATAAACAGAAGAAATGATTTTTCTCAATGCGTCGTGATCCAACAGCAGATAGACGTATAATCGGTGTACCCATCAACTCAGGCCGATCATCTAAAAACGCGGCGTGTAATCTTAGGTCGAATTTACCGTTCATTATTTGCCAGTCGTTGATGTAAAGTAGGTTTAACTGATTGACAGGTGATTTCACCCATCGAACAGCTCCATCCAGATAGGTTCGATTCGGCACAGGTTCATTCAAATATATTCCTGAGTCATCCTTTCCTAAAATCTTGCTAAGGCCAAAACTTTTCTTTAGTAAGGCAAAAGCTTCATCAACTTTCACCCTTTTAATGAAGTTACTACTGTGTAAAGTTGCTTTATAAACATCGAAATTCCAGATACCGCAGAAACTTATCATAACAAGAACCAGAGCCAGAAAAACTCGTTGAAGAACAGGCATGCCCTGAAATTCAACCAAAAAAAATTATGAAAATGGAATTTAGATCCCGAAGATATATTTAGTTAAGTTTGATGCGTATAGAAGTACTAGCGGAGTTTAACGGGAAGTTAGTGGTGCCAAAATACAAACGCAACGCCCCGAAGTCCGCTAATTTACTGTCACAAAAAACTCTAACCAACGTACCAGAATGCGTCTCATACATTCTTAGATTTATCTTAAGACGAAAAAGATATACAGTCATCTGGGATTCTAACCCTCAGTAAAATAATCATAGAAGTATCTGAGGTAATCCTTGCACGCAATTGGCTGATTATAAAAGTGCCAAAATCCTGGCCCCAAAGGCGCTATTTGATCAAAACTCTTTTCTCGACATTGCCAATCTGCTTCCATGTGTACATTCCAAATTTCATTACTAAAAGACGAATAGTTTTCTCGCAAACTGTAACCAAATAATGGCAGTTTGTGCTTTATATATTAGATATACTTACTTTATTCTGGTAGATTTCCATGTTTCTTTATCGTATATTGAGCCTACCGTTGTTATATTTGGTTAACAAAAAATATTTCATATTATTTCCGACATAGTTGCACGACAGATTTTGTCATGACTGTCTAAAATACATCTGTTCGTTGTCAATTTTATTTGGTCCGTTCACTGTTTTAGACATGCAGCATTAATCAATTCCCGCTGACGAATCTGTCACAGGCTAACAGTGTTCGTCGATTTCACAAGTGTGGTATGGTGAACTCATATTTCAATTCATATAGCTATAACATATCATAATCACTGATTTAGGTTCCACTCTTTCCACTATTGAATGTGCATTTCGCTTTATGCTTCATTCCTCTTTAATAACCATAGATCTATATAAATAATCCTCACAGCACAACCTGCACAGTACCTCACAAAAACACGGGGAGCAGATTTAAGTTAAAAGTTGTAGACTTTCTGGTGAGTTTTAATATCATATTTAAGTATAAATGTTCTGAACTCTATATTTTTTTGAATTGATTTAATTTCTAAAGGTGTAATTAAATGAAATGTTTACCATTTGAACTTTAAAACTATTCTGAACTATAATTAATAGATATTATATTTGATTGTGATTAGTTCCAGTTTCTAAGAATTATCAGGTTTCTTATTTATTTTTTAGACTTCCCGTGTTAATTACAGTGTAAAAACCATATTTGTAAATTTATGAATAAAGGATATTCATCACACCACACAAGAAAGAAATAACTCGACCATCTCGTGGCTGGTAGCTAGTTTCTGTCTTTATGAAGGTAGTTTGCTATGGTTTTTTTTGTGTTAAGAATCATTCAAATCATCCGGGATGTTTTAGCACATAGATTTAGATTAGTTTATAGATCTTGCAAACATTCGTGTGGAAGAAAAATTAAAAATTCGGTATATAAACTTTAGTAACCTTAACCAAATATAACGTCTCAATTTCTAAATTCAGATTTTTTATTGCAGGACTCGGGAAACGTGTACTTTGACCTTATTTGTTGGAGTTCAGATCACAGAGAGATGATTATCTCATAAAGTCTGTTGACAGCTTGCTGCAGAGTCCCAGGGTTTTAATTCATTCATCGATTAATAACCAAATGCATAGAAAATGTCAAATAATTGACATAACATGAAGAGAATAGAAATGCAGTATGATACATTTCATGAAATCTTGTTAAAACACTTTGAGGACTGTTGGTACTAAAACAGGCCAAGAATTGGTACTACATTTGACAATCAGCGATTCGAACTCAACTGCGGAAATTAGTTTTCAACATTCGCGATGGCACTGACTAGCAACAAACACGACAGAGGCAGAGCTGCGTCAGACAAATTGTATTCCAAGAATAAAGACCATCAGCTCGATGTGGAACCTTGCGATGTGAATATATGTGTGTCATTCATTAAAAAAACATTTGAATTCGAAGAAGTTGTATCTCAATTAATGTCATTTTTACATTATGGTTGGGCGCTTGGGGGAAATTATTTAGCCTTCCCCTCAAACCCGATTGTTCTGCAACTTTTGAAACTTGCAGAAAATTATTTTATTTAGCAGTCCTTTTAAATAAGATTTTTCTTTAATTTTTGAAACTTGCAGAAAATTAATTGATTTAGCAGTCCTCTCAAATCCTCATCTATAAGTAGTCTATGATTTTAAATAACATTCAATTTATCTTGAGCAATTAATAGATTTAAAACATGATGGAAAAGAACAAGAAGAGTCTACAGGCCCATTCAAAACGTCGAATTTTCCGCAACCTTTGCTGAAAACTCTCCAGATCCAATAAAACCGCAATATTTGTGTAAGCGAGACCTTAATTCAATGGCGAGAGGCATTCCTTAAGGTCATCTGGTATTTATTTATAACGCAACCTTCGTTCACATGTGCACATGAACGTCCAGTCATTTCTATCAATTTTTCTAAGAATACATCAAAATCCAATCAGAGAGAGAACCATTCAGAATATGGTCTATTATCAATTCAAAGGAGTAATCATAACTTCCATCTAGAAATCAAAATTAATCCTATCAAATGTCTATTCATTTAGATTAAATGATAATCGGGCTTTAATAAACTACGTTTTTTTTTGGAAACTATACATGTTGAATATTTTCCATTTTTAAATTTTCACTCTCCTTATTAATCCAAGATCAAATCCGTAAATAGCATTTACTAGTCCAACGATCAACTCCGACCTCAACAATCACATTGTGAAATGATTTCCCAAAGGATTTGAGAGGACTGCTAAATCAATTTATATCCACAAGTTTCAAAGGTTGCAGAAAGATTGGTTTTGAGAGGACTGCTAAATCGATTTATATCCTGCAAGTTTCAAAGGTTGCAGAAAGATTGGATTTGAGAGGACTGCTAAATTAATTGATTTCCTGCAAGTTTCAAAAGTAGCAGAAAAATCGGATTTGAGAGGACTGCTAAATTAATTGATTTCCTGTAAGTTTCAAAAGTAGCAGAAAAATCGGATTTGAGAGGACTGCTTAATTAATTGATTTCCTGCAAGTTTCAGAAGTGGCAGAAAATCGGATTTGAGAGGACTGCTAAATTAATTAATTTTCTGTAAGTTTCAAAAGTTGTAGAAAAATCGGATTTGAGAGGACTGCTAAATTAATTGATTTCCTGCAAGTTTCAGAAGTGGCAGAAAATCGGATTTGAGAGGACTGCTAAATTAATTAATTTTCTGTAAGTTTCAAAAGTTGTAGAAAAATCGGATTTGAGAGGACTGCTAAATTAATTGATTTCCTGCAAGTTTCAGAAGTGGCAGAAAATCGGATTTGAGAGGGCTGCTAAATTAATTAATTTTCTGTAAGTTTCAAAAGTTGTAGAAAAATCGGATTTGAGAGTTCTACTAAATAATTTCCCCCAGAGCACCGTCGTAAGTTTCATAGCTTATAACTTTAGTAGCTATTTTGTGCGTTTGGTGTACTCCCTTTACTATTCAGGCTGAGTGCAAAACGATCACACATTATGGGGTAGAAACTGGTCACAAGAATAATGCGCGCAAACTGATTGCAGAACCTTTGGCTCACTTAACCTTTCGATTGTAATTCGATCACTTTTGAAACAAAATGATCGATTTACGATCGACTGCAGGCATGTCATCAATCACTCAACCTTTCTGCAGATTAAGTATTCTTTCTGTGATTGAATGCGTGACCCATCAATCTGCAAGCGATTGCAGAAATCTGATTTGCTATCAAAGTATATACCCTATCCTGCATTCGCTTTGTGATCACCAAAATACCCGGTTTTTGATCGATTGGCGACCGTCGATTCTGCAATCAGAATATAATCGAAATGTGTTCGAAAAAAATTTGTAAGGATTACACTATAATTAGCAATTCTTATTAATTTCAGTATAGCTAGCGTATACAGAAGCACTTGTTAAAATTGGTAGTGTTGGGGATTGAATTCTAACCATTGGGCACTTACTACTGTACACAGGCACATACACATGTTGTGACCGGCGCTTCTAACTAGACATTGTATCCAATCAGTGCACTCCGACGTCAAGAGAAATTAGCACTTATACGACACCTACAATAAACACTCAAAATCACGTGAAAGTTCGCAGTAGTTAGTATTTCGTAATATATGGAGAAATGAAACCACTGCGGACGGGGTGTATAGTTTCTGTGCATTAACTTCGATACTTTTAATATTACTTTCAACATTAGAACATGAATTTTCCGTATATTACAGGCCCAGTGCTAATTCACGTATGATAATATGAAGATTTTGTCACCTAGTATTTGGAAATAAAAGCTCGAAAAAAGAATGATTTCAGTCATCAAAGGGGTTCACATTTTTGGGACCTTTCGGCACATTCTAAATTACAAAAGTGTTTTATTTTGGGATGTTTGGGGTCGTGCATCACAGCATAGTAATATGGCAAAACTGCAATTGTATGACAATTCTATGGAATTTTATCAGTTTAAGATTGATATGAGTGTAGGCTCTGAAAACATGGGAAGACCTTCAATACCAGTATAATTAACCGGGACAACCTGCAATAGTAAGGTAATTACCAAATATTGAAAAGACAGACACCCTGGTCCTGATGTATAGCCCGTAGCTGAGGTTTTTTAGATTTCATATAGATTGTAATGTATGTAGTTAGACATGAATGTAGAAATCACTTAACTTTGGGAATGGAGTAAAAGTCGGTCTAATAACCGATGTAAGTAATATTTTCTGTTGCAGTTATCGTGTTCCAGTTTGTCATATCCATTTGTTTAAAAATCAACGGCATCATCGCCCAATTAGGTGAAGTGTTCCTTCTCAAATATCTGAGCAGTATCAGTTAACATTATTATACAGCCAGGATGTGGTGACGCGATATAGAACATATTTTTGCCATGATTTTGAAATAGTCGTAAATATCGTGACTTTGCCGCATTTTGACAAGATGAATCGCAATCACAGTGTCGTTAGTAAGGTTGTCATTCATGGCTTCGTAATCTCATACACGAAATTGATTAGATGGAGGGAAGATTCTCCTACGATCCTCGCTATTTCTGGGGTGAACATGTGTTTAGTGACACTAATGGGTATTGTCGGTAATTGTTTTATTGTAGCAATACT
>JAYMFW010196131.1:0-28009 GCA_036785005.1 Tubulanus punctatus
AATATTTACAAAACCTGTATTTGCGGTAAATTGGGAAAAAGTAACTTTAAGTTCTTGGGACAAATTATTTTATTCACAGAAAAAAAAGTTAATCCGAAAAACTATAAAAAATCAAATGAACATAGCAGAAGTTATAATTTGTTTGGATAAAAGCGTTTCAGCTGTATATGTTTATAAAGGAAATATGAAAAAGGATATTAGATATTTAATCAACAGTTGCGGATTGTTTAGCGAGTAGGGGTTTTATTTAAAAAAAGGAGATTTGAAATGAAAAAAGTTGTTATGTTGTTATTTTTTACAATCGCTACATCAGTTTTTGGTGAGAATTTAGACAATTCAACATTGAGTGATATAAAGTATGAAAATACTAAAAATTTAAAAAAGATTGTTTATAAACTTACAAATGAAAAAAATAAAAAAGTAGTTAATTATTTAATAAGTTGTTTAAAAAATAACGCAAAAATAAAAGCAGGTTTTTTAAAAACAAAGACTGTTATTAATTGGTGTTTTAATGATTTTAAAAAGGAAAACCCCGGATATGGAATTGATAAAAATAAATATAAAGAAGCAATAAATATTTCTAAAAAAACTCTCAAGAATAAATGTACAACAATGAAAATATGGGTAGTGCCTTTGTCGTATGGAATTGATGCTTCTGAATTTTTAAATATTTTGTGTTCCAAAAAAAATAAATATTTAATTTATTCTTATTTTTTTGATGAGAAAAAAGTTTCAACTACAAATATGGAAAAAATTAAAAAACAAAAAAATAAATATGTAATTGTCAGAAATGGCGAGTATTATTTGATAAGTAAAAGTAAAGTTAAAGTTTTTGATCAAGATGGTTTTGTTGTGGAATATCCAAGAATTTATTAAACTATGTTAAAAAAAACTTTTGCGTTTTTTATTTTTTATCTTTTACTTTTCAACCTCGCTATTGCCAAAGATGAAAATACTGCAGGCTGGGGTTATTTAAGTTTTTCTAATTTTGGCTCAAGCAAAAACGATGTTCATACAGGACTCGGTATAGGTGTTTTTTCATACACAAAAGATAAAATAGGTTATTTTGCTTTTATCTCTAATAGACCATCTTTGGGGGATAAAGACTACACCGATGATTTTTCAGTTAATGCTTTTGGTGATAAAGTTATTAAAACTAAAAAAATCAGTTCATCTTTTGGGCTTGGTATTACTTGGGTTCTTTATAAAAAAGATGATTTTGCTACTGGTGTTTTTGGTGGTATAAGCAATGTAAGTATAGTCGGTGTGGCTAAACAATATGATAGTCTTAAAATACTTTCTAAAAATGGTTATTATTGGGTTGAAGATAGTAGTTTAAACAAAACTTTTTTAGCACCAATTATTGGGCTTTCTTTTCAATATAAATACTTTTCTTTACAAACAACCTATGTGCAAGACTTAGGTGTGGCTTGGGGTATTGGTGCAGGTTTTATTTATTAAATAAACTTTGCAACCTCTTTATTTTTACTACACATTCTTTTGTTAATTTGTACTTTTAATTGCATTTATTATAATAAATAAAGCAATTATTGTCAGGTTTTGTAGTAAAAAATATATGGATTAATCTTTATTTTGTCAAGTTAAAGGTGTAATTCCATTAATTAAAAATCTTAAACGGATAACTCCGTCAAATCTAATTGTTATTGACAAAATAACTGTGAATTCTTTTGCCAAAAATATCGTAAAAAAGATTTATTATTAAAAATATTATAAAAAAGATTGACATTTATATTATTTTACTAATATAATATCCTTAATTGAACAATTTTGAAAAATAGAAATGCGACAAAATTATGAAGTAAAAGATAGTTATCAAGAAAATAAAGAAGCAATTATTGACAATTTAAATGCCAGTGATTTTGGTGATTTTGTTTTTGATTTTGAAAACGGCATTTATTCTTATTTAGTTGATTTGGCTAAATATATTCACGACTGCGAAAGTTACGACGAAGTCCCTTTTGATTTTTACAATCATCTAAATAAAGTTTTAAATAGTTATTGTGATGAAAAAATAGAACAAGCGATTGAGCAAGCACCGACAGATTGTTGCAGTTGTAGTTTTTATCAAAAAGAGATTGACTATTTTGGGATGGATGAAAATAACAAAAAAGCGGATTGGATTTGCACTATTGAAAATATGGGAAATTGTCCAGGTGTTAAAGAATTTTTAAAACGAGGAGAAAAAAATGTATGCAGAAATAGATGAGTTATTGACAAAAAGAGATGTGGAGTTTCAAGAAATTTTAGACAATATGGAGGAGTACGGGGGTTCGTTTGTTCAGGCTTTAGCAAATTGTTTTAGAAAAGCTGACCATATTAATGCTGATAAATTAAAAAAGGCTTTTCCAGAACTTTTGGAAGAATATAAAAAGTTTTCAACGGGAGAATAAAAAATGGAACAACAAAAATTTAAAGTAAAAATTAAATATGGCGAATATTTGGGTGGTATTAAATTACAAGCCAAAACGACAAAAAGAAGAACAGCCAAAAGGTTGGCGAGTTTTTTAAGAAAAAAATTAAATAAAAATATTGTTTGTAAATGTTTTTAAAAATCTCTCTCAAGCACAAGTCTGAATGGGTTTTTAGGAGGGACTTGAAAATAAACAAGAGATTAATATTTGGAGGGAGTGGGTCTCATAATGCCTTTCGAGACAAATATTAATCTTGTCCTAAGAAGTAAGATTTTTAAAAAAAGGAAGTAATTAAGGTAATTGATTAAATGTTTTACTTTTAAAAACAAATACTTATTTAGTTTTAAAGGCAAGTAAACAAGTTGATTATAAGAAGTAATATTGAAAAAAAGGAAAGAAAATGAATGACAAAACTAATTTAAAAGAAGAAACCCCATCAAGCGGATTGATGCAAATTATTAAAAAAATAGGTGAGCAAGATAATATTGATATTGCTAGTTTGAATGATTTGATAAAAACACAAATAGAATTATCAAGAAAGGAAAAAGAAGAAAAGCAAGAGGTAGAGTTTAATAAAGCAATGATAAATGCTATTAGTGAGATACCTAGTTTTAAGACAACAAAAACAGCCTACAATTATAAATATGCTCCGTTGGACCAAATAAATAAAGTAATAACTCCTATTTTAAAAAAATACGATTTGTTTATTTCTTTTGATACCTCGTCAAAAATTGAGACTTCATCAGAAACTTCTGCTTATTTTATTACAGTAAATGCAAAAATTACACACTCTCTTGGGTATTACAAAATTATATCCTTATCTTTGCCTGTTGTTGACATTAATAAAATAAAAATACAAGGGTTGGGAAGTGCTATAAGTTATGGCAAAAGGTATTTAATATCCGCACTTTTAAACATAACAACTCACGATGATGACGACGGAGTGGCAACGCAAACGAGTGTGAATGATGATCAGTTAAAAAGATTTGAGAAAGGCTTAGAAGTATCTGGGTGTCAAATTGATAAATTTTTAGAATTTATGAAAGTTGACAAATTAAAAGATATTAAAACTAAAGATTTTACTAAAGGGATTAATTACCTAAATAATATTCTTAAAGAGAAAGAGAAAAATAACGGGGGTGATAAATAAATGTTAATTATTGATGAAGTTAAGCAAGGTTCGGAAGATTGGCTAAAACTTAGACTAGGTAAAATAACAGCAAGTAATTTTGCAAAAATAATTACTCCTAGTGGCTCTAAATCTTCTCAAGCTAATCAGTATGTTGGTCAGTTGGTGGAAGAAACATTAACAGGAAAACTAACAGAAAATATAACAACTGAAGATATGGAAAGGGGAATTGAATTAGAACCAGAAGCAAGAAAATTTTACGAAGATATAAAAGAAATTGATGTAAATACAGATGCTGGTATTTGTTTTTTGAATGAAAATAAAAAGATAGGTTGCTCACCCGATGGATTGATTTATCAAGATGATAAATTAGTAAAAGGATTAGAAATCAAATGCCCCAAACTTTCAACTCACATTGCTTATTTAATAGGCAATAAATTGCCTAGTAAGTATAAACCCCAAGTGCAGGGGAGTATGTGGGTTACTGGTCTTTCTGAATGGGATTTTTTAAGTTATTCATCAGAAAAAGACCCATTGATAATAACAGTAAAAAGAGATGATGATTTTATTGAAAAATTAGAAAAATATGCGTGGGAGTGTTTGGATTTGATTGATAAATTTACAAAAAAAGAAGTGGCTTTTTAAGGACTAACTATGAACGAGATAAAACCTTCATTTTTTACAATGAACGACTTAATCCAAGTTTATAAATTGTCAAAAAGCACTATTTATAGGCTGATAAGAGAGGGTGGTTTTCCTGCTCCTAAAAAAATTGGAAAATCTAGCAGATGGCGTGTGGCAGAGGTAGAAAAGTGGGCGGATAAGTCGTAAAAACAATGGATAAGAAAGAAAAAATAAAAGTATTTAGAGATTGAAAAATGAACATAGAATACGAAAAAGAACTTCTTAGGGAAGAAATTCAAGAGATAGAAGAAAAATTATTAAATTTTAAATTAATAGATATAGAAAACTTAAAAAAGATAAAAGACTTAAACAATGAACCGGCAGTAATTGAAGAAGAAATAGTTAAACTAAAAAAAGACAAAATTAGTGCTAAGCAAAAACTTAAAGTTTTAGAAAGGGAGTAAAAAATGGCAGGAGTAAATAAAGTAATTTTAGTGGGAAATTTAGGGCAAGACCCACAAATAAGTTACACTAAAGACAGCAAGGCAATTGCAACAATTAGTATTGCCACTAGCCAAAGTTGGACTGATAAAAACTCGGGAGAAAAAAAAGAAAAGACAGAATGGCATAGAGTGGTGGTTTTTGGTAAATTGGCAGATATTGCTAAACAATATCTTAAAAAAGGCTTAAAAGTTTATGTTGAGGGAAGTTTGCAGACCAGAAAATGGCAAGATAAAGACGGACAAGACCGTTACACAACCGAAGTGGTTTTACAAGGTTTTGGTTCTACTCTACAAATGTTAGATGGTCGTAGTGATAGTAATTCAACAAATAATAATCAATCGCAAAACCCTAATCAATCAAATAAAGCCACTGGTGGTGATTTTGATGATGATATTCCTTTTTAAAAGTTGTTAAATAGTAATTAAAACAATATAAGGATATAAAGAAGTGACTAAAAAAGAAATTGAAAATATAAAAATTGAATTTAAGAATATAGAATTAATAAAAGTTAAAAACATTAAATTAGAACGCATTAATAACAAAATACAAAAATTTAAACAAACAGTTGAAAACTGTATTTATGAAGGTCTTATAGCAGCGTTTATAATATTAGGCTATAATTTATGCTTTCATATTACTAAAACAAATAATAAAACTATTGGAGATATAAAATGCACATTACTCTTTATTCCGATAAAGGCATTCATTACACTATTAAAAAAGAAAGAGGTATTTATTCTTATAAAAAATCTAAAAAAAATCATAAAAACGGAATGATTACTTCTACGGATATAATACCATATACAAAAATATCCTTTTTAGGCCTATTACAAGGGTTAGAAAGGGTTTTTGGTAATAATTATGAAACAATACTTTCTCGTGAAAAATCTGAACTTAAATATAACAATAAAATTATAGGCACGGAAAAAAAATTGACTATAAAACAAATGCTATGTTTACTATAAATGAATAAATTAAAAAAGTTTTTTAGAAAAATAAAGCAAATGCTTATCACTCAAGAAAGAAAAAAATAAGTGATAATCCTGCAATTGCTTTTTTTCAAATGCCTGCAAAAGAACAAAAAAAGGCTTGGAAGGAAATAATGGAAAACGCTAGAAAAATGCAAGATGAAATTATTGGACGAAACTAAAGACAAACGGAAAAAAATAATTAAGTTGTAATTTTTTTGTGTAAAACAAAATTTTAAAGGAAAAATTATGGTTATACAAAGAACAAAGAATGGGGAGAATATTTGGAGGAAACAAACTGATAAGAGCCTTAATCTCTTTTAGAGATTAAAAGTTAATTATAGGTATTTATAATCTCTTTTAGTAAAATATGAGATCAATATATAAATTATCCAACAACATTTATTTATAAAAAAGTGGAATATACACATAAAGGTAGAAAATTAGGAACTGATAAAAAGTTCACCATAAAACAAATACTGGATTTACTATAAATAAAAAAATGAATATAGTTAATAATCAAAAAATGGACGAATTTTTTTAATGATATTTTCAAGCCAAAAGGCGATGATTTAATTCGTGTAAATACTCATTTATTGGTTGGTCAGTATCTAAAACAAATAGAACAGACTTTAGAAAATAAAAATATTACTCAAAAAGAACTAGCGTCTAAAATTAATGTATCACCAGAATATATATACCAATTATTTTGTGGCAACGAATTACCAACTTGGAAAATATTAGCAAAAATTGAATTAACTTTAGATATTAAATTTAAACAATTAAATACTAATTTTTGTTAAATTAGCATTTAAAATATTTTTTGTAAAAATATAGTTATTATTCAATAAATTATAAAACAAATAAATTAGCATTTATTCTAAACACAATTGACCAACTACATACCTCTTTTTTTTAAATAAAAATATAATCAGATTATGGGATTTTTAGATATTATTAACCACACATCAAATTTAAAGGGGAGATTAAAAAATGAACTTATTTTATTGGATTTTCTATAACTTTGCTTTTGATTATTTTTTTCTTTTTTTATTAAATTAATCAGTTAATAATAAAAAAATGTTGTGGTTCTCAAATATTTTAATTTGCGTATATTCCGATATACCGTTAATTAACTTGAATATTATAAAATGTAAAATACGATACTCAAAATATGATTTTATTTAATAAAATAACATTTATTCTATATTTGTCCTGCAAAATGCGAACGACTGTCTTGATTATCTTTTAGATTGTTTTCTTTCAAAAAGTTTAAATAAACATTTTCGTTGAAAATTGAAAACTTTTGTCGGTTATTCCTGTTAGGCGGACTTATTTTTTATTAGAATTTTGTTTTAATTTATCCAAATAATCCGCCCATTCCTGCATCATTTGGGTGCGATATTCTAATTTTTGGGCTTTATTGTAAACTCCCCTAACACCCCCAGTAACATGTGATAATTGCAACTCTATCGCATCAGCATCAAAGCCTTGCTCATTTAATTGCGTACTAGCAAAGTGTCTAAATCCGTGAACTGATTGTTCTTCTTTAGAATAGCCCAATCTTCTAATTCCTTGCAATAATCCGTTGTCGCTAATTGGTTTGTTTTTTGAGTAATTTGAAGAAAAAACATAAGGTTTATTTGAATTAAAAAGTCTCATTTCTTTAATAATCTCTTGAGATTGGATAGATAAAGGCACTATGTGTTCTCTGCTTGATTTAGTTCTATTATCAGGAATTATTATTTGATTGTTTTTTATTTCAGTCCATTTAATTAATCTTGCTTCTGAACTTCTCATAAAAGTGTAAGCAATTAATTTTAAAGCGTTTTTAACATTAATAGTACCCTCATAATCATCAAGACCTGCCAATAAATGCCCCATCTTTTGAGGGTCTGTTATGAAAGAATAATTTTTTTTAGGAACTTTTACTAAATGTCTATTAAGACCATAAGTTGGGTCAATCGTTGCTTTTTCACAAACAATTGCATAAGTAAATATTCGGGATAAGGTTGATAATAATCTTTTTGCGGTTTCGTATGTCTTTTTGTTTTCTACTTTTCTCATAAAATACAAAATATCGCTCGCCGTTATTTTATCTACTGTCCTCCCATTAAACTCATCGTTAATGTATTCCAAATACTTAGTAACTCTTTTTTTTGATTTTAGATGATTTTGTTGCTTGAGCCAAGAGTTAGCAATATCATTAAAATCATATCCAGAATTTAAAACGCTTATTTTACCTGTTTGCTTAAATTCATCTAACAGGGTATCTCTTTTTTTTCTGGCTTCAGTCAATGTCAAACGAGGATAACTGCCGATTGATTTGGTGGTATAACCTTTATTTTTTTTGTACCGAAAATACCAACTTTTAGCACCGCTGGGAAAAACAGATAAATATAGATATTCGCTTTCTCTTTTTAAGTATTGTTTTTTTTTTGGTTTTAAATTTCTTATTTCTAGGTCTGATAGCATTTTAAAAAATGTGTTAGTTAAAATAAAGAGTGTGTTAGTTGCACATAACTAGCACATTTTAGATTGTACAGTAAGACACGACAAAAGACAACTAGAGACAAACTATTTTAATAACTGGTTGATTTTTAATAAATTAATACCTGCAGACACTTAGAGAGATTGGTAACTGGTGGAGACGGCGGGAATTGAACTATAAAAAATAATCTTTAAAAATCAAATGACTATCAACTAAAAACAAAACGCTAACACATTTAAAGCACATTACACTTTTATAGCTCTTTTTTTCCACCCTTTTAAATATATTTCAAATTTGGGTTTTCTTTTTACAAGTTTATCATAATGTTCAATTTGTGCCTCGTCAAATTCAATATCAAATTTATCAGTGCTAAAACTATTTAATTTGGCAATTGTTTTATCGCCAATAAATCCATCAACTTTTACACCGATCACTTTTTGAGCAGTTTTAATTGCAGTCTTATTGCCTACATTTACAGCAAAGCACATTATCTCTTCACATATTTTAGGAGATATTACATCGTCTAATCGGCATTTATCCCAATAGCCTTTCTTATAAAGTAACTTAACATAATTAATTAGTCTTGTATTATCTGAACAAATTAAACTAGTTTTTTTCATATCTTTAGTTTGATTGAAAATGGGTTTAATAATATCCCAACCTTTCCAATCTATATGTGATTTTTCCGTTATTCCCATAAAGGTTAAAAATGATTCACCTTTAACCTTATGTAATAACTTACTTTTATCGTTATTGAACTCTAATTTTTTAATACTATCAAATGCTAGATTAAATTTATCAGTAAAAGTAATATCTAATTCATCTTCCATATTATTTATATTATTATCTTGTTCTATCTCGGGTCTTCTTTTTACAAGTTTATTGTAATGCTCAATTTGTGCCTTGTCAAATTCAGTGTCAAATTTCTTAGGGTCATAATTATTTAATTCGGCAATTGTTTTATCACCGATAAAGCCATCAACTTTTGCTCCAATTACTTTTTGAGCAGTTTTAATTGCAGTCTTATTGCCTACATTTACAGCAAAGCACATTATCTCTTCACATATTTTAGGAGATATTACATCGTCTAATCGGCATTTATCCCAATAGCATTTTTTGTAAAGTAATTTGACATAGTTGATTAGTATTACATTATCCGCACAAAGTAAACTAGTTTTTTTCATATTTTTAGTACGACTAAAGATAGGTTTAATGATATCCCAACCTTTCCAGTTTATATGTGATTTTTCAGTTATGCCCATAAAAGTTAAAAATGACTCGCCTTTAACCTTATGAAGCAGGTTACTTTTATTGTTGTTAAATTCTAGTTTCTTAATAATAGCAAATGCTTTATTAAATTTAGAAGTAAATACAATATCGTTATTCTCTTGGTTAGATGCTATTTCTGATTTACTGGTTTCTTTTTTTTTAATTCAATATCACTTTCAATCTTTTCTTTATTTGCTTTTGCTCGTAAAAGTGCAGGTTTTATTAATTTACTCGCTGCAGAGTTACCAAAATAAAAACCAATTATAAGTATAAATGCCATGCCAAAATTTAACGCATCTAATAAGTCTAAAAAACTTCCTACTTTATCAGTAAATACTAATAGAACTGAACCAAAAATAGCAGCGTAAACGAATATAATTAAAATACACTTAACAATAAATCTTCTAGCAACTTTACCAGCATCTAGTTTCTGTACCTCAATTTTAGCCATTTCAACCCCAATTTTAGCCTTTTCTTCATCGCCAAAATGGAATCTATCAACTATATCAGTTACATCCCCTAAAATGCCTTTTTTAGTGCTGAAAATATCTTTTATAAATCCAAACATTATTAACTCCTTATTTATGTTTATTTAATTTATTATTAACTTTATCTTTAATTATCTTTTCCCAATCAAAAGAAAAAATTGTTTTTAAAAAACAAAAACTAACCAACGAACCCATACAAGATGCTAATGCCACTTCATCTAATTGTGTGCCATCAAATCCAAAATACTGAATAACCTTAGGTGCGAGTAGCACCCCACCTAAAAATGAAATTGAAAACTGTCTAAAAATATCTTTTAAGGATTTAGATTTAAAGATGGAATAGATTGTTGAACCTGCCACTGCTCCAATTACTTTTGCAAACATTGTTTCATTAATCATTTTTAAACACTTGAAACTTTAACATTAAAGTTATTAATGCCAGAATTAGCGGCATTATTAATAGAGGCGGTAACATTTAATCTTAATGTATGCCCAACAGTTGGAGTTATATCTGTTGTAATTCCTTCAAAAGTTAACCCCGTCAATGTCTTAACATCTGTCCAAACTCCGTCATTTTCAACCTGTATAGTCATATCGGTTGGGTATTGACCAGCCATTCTGCCTGTGAATGTAACTGCGTGAAATCTTTTTGCTTCGTAAAATGAAATTTCCCAATAAAAAACTCCACCAGAATCTGTATTTGCCGCAGTTGCCATATGTGCTTGTCCATCCATTGCTCGGAATGCCTTGTAATAATCATGAGGATATACTGAATTTTGGAATACTTTAAGAAATGGTCCTACATCAGAAGTCATAACAAAACCTTTTAGCCAGTGTCCTACTTTTGGTTCTTCATATATTGCATTTTCCCAAAGAGTAGTAGTTGGATTCCATTTTACAAATTTATTATCTGAATTATTATTAACAGTTAATCCATTAAAATAATTAGTCAACAAAGTTGATGAGCCGTCAGATTTTAGTTCATAAATGGCATTTAAAGAATTAACCGCTAAAGCTGTATTTGCGGTTACTTGTCCATTGTATGCAGTATTTAATGCATCCTGATCAGCGTATGTTTGATTATCAATTGCTGCTACTTTAATTATTTGATGATTATTAATAGCTGTATTTTTTTCAAAAACCGCATCGTTAGTGTTGTTTGTTGGAGTTTGTCCGTATCTGTTGGTAGTCATTTTGTCAACTCCATTTAATAACTGCTACAATTGTTTTATCAGAATGCAATTTTTTAATGTAAATAGTAGAATTTTCTACAAACTCGGCAGAATCGCCTTGATTAATTATATTAAAATCACCGATTAAATCGGCTGGAATTGTAAAATTCTCTTGCAAACTCCAAGCAATAGAGCCGTTGCGAGCTTTAATACTCCCCTTTTCGTTATCCAATATTTTTAAAGTATCATCTGATAACAAAATACTTTTTGATGTTGTTAGTGCCATTTTATTATTTCCCTATTGATTTTATTGAATGATTTTTATCTATCTGATGTAAAAGAAACACAATAATTTTGCCGTATTTAGTTAAACATTTCGCTTTTTTATTTTTGCCTAAGACAGATGAAATCGTCTCGTCTTTATTGCCAAACTTAAATTTACTATTTTTGTCAATTAATAAATAATTAAATAAATCATCGCAAATAACATTTCCTAATTGGTCTATTGCAACTGCGATTGTTAAAAACCATTTTCCCGTAAAATTCCTTTTAAAAATAATCCAATTAACTAATTTAAAAATTGTTCCTAATGGAAAAATTATTGTTGCTAAAAATAAGGCGATTGTCATCAATATAAATTTATTTAATATTTTCATTTTTCTTTATCAGATTTTGGATAACTGCCCAATTTCTTTATTGTCTCTGTAATATTTTCTGCGGTTGTTTCTAAAATTTGTTGAGCAGTTTTTGTTTTTAATTGACCATCCAAAGTTGACCAAACTTCTATTGTCCAACTAATTAAATTGTCTGCCGAAGTTTTAAAAACATTGTCAAAAACCCCATATTTAGCACAAGAATTGATGTTGTCAAAGCCAAATTCTCTAGCTTGTGAATCAATAACACTTTGTGCTTGTGATTTTAAATTTTCAATGTGGGCGTTAAGTTTTAATTTAATATTTTCTGTCCACTTGCCATTTTTTAACTCGCAAAATTGATTAGGCTTAGGCTCAAAGGTTGCTCCTTTTGGTAATTCAAAGTTTAAATCTGTTACAACTCTTTTAGTGTTGGTATCTGTCCAATACTCCTTGCCTCTTTGATCAATAACTTCTTTAACCTCTTTTGTTTTTTTATCATAAATTAGTGCAAATCCTTTTTTTCTTTTTGGTAAATTGACAACTTCATAATAATTAAGTGGAACTGTATCGCCCTCTCTTAAATCGTAACGATAATCTCTTATTACTTCGTTGTTTTCGTTAATCTGAACACAATCTATTCTTTTTACTTTTCTATCCATTTTTATTTCCTTTATGCAATTTTAAAATACCATTTATCTAATATTATATTTTTCGGGCGATTTTCAGTTGAAGTTGGCACTACTTCAGATGCGTTGAATTTGACACTCCAAGCATGAGCTCCTGATCCGTCGCCACTTCCAGTAATCGGCAAAGTGCCAGGTTTGAATAATGCATCGTCGCCCGTTAGTACATGAGCTTTAGCTTGTCCTACTATATTCCTGATAGCATCACCTTGAAGTTGCCCGATAGTTGCTCCACCTCTAACAAAAGATTCATAAGCTTGTAAATTAGGGATATATAAGTGTGTTTTTTCTGCATTTATAGTAATCTTCGCTGGTATATTTGTTGGTTTATGGTGTGCAGATAATCCGTTTAATGTATCTATACTTGCATTCCAATTAGTAACAAATGTACCTGCTACCCAACTTTCTGCTTGTGCCAAAGAAAACCCATCGTCAATTAATATCCCTGCTCCATTAGCAACAACAAATTTATCAGAAAGTCCATTAGGATAATAGCCTAATGGCGGAATTGAAAAAATAGGCAAATCATCAAAACCTTTATATTTGCCTGTTTGAGTTATTATGTCGTTATAACCTCCAATATAATCGTTTCCAATGTTGAAAAATGAATATTTATCATTAACTTTTTGAACTCTTAAAATAGCGACCGCCGATTTAAAAGGGTGTTGCCAGTGAATTGTTGGCGGTAGGTTTGACAAAAAAGCTTTCTTTTTATAATCCAAATAAAGAAAGCCGATACTAGCTACTTCATAGCCAACTTCTTGTTGTTTGGTAAAGTCCTTATAAGAAGAAAAATCTGAATATTTAATTTTATAATGAAAATATTCATTAATTTGTTGTGCAGTGGCTTGTGGTTGTTCTAATAATTTTTGGGTTGACTCCATAAAAACAACTGAGTTTGTAGTAAGGTAAACCTTGCCAACTAATATTTCACTAACTTTTACAAATTGATTACCATCGTGTTTTTTCCAAACTCCTAAACTTAAATCTTGCCAATACCGGCCGGCTGTTGGACTTTCTGGCGGTTTAGAAGAAATAAAAGGCTCTTCATAAGTAACAAAAGGGTTGTTGCCGTCGGTAAAAATCCAAGCAGTTTTTAATATCACACACTGGGTTAAAGGCGGTAAATTATAATTTAAAGTCGTATTTATAATGTCCAGAAAAGTAGTTTCAATATCAGTCAAAAAATATTCATTATCAATTTTTTGAAAAAACCCCCTGTAATACCATGTCTGTTCGGGAAATGATTCAGAACTAAAAAAAACTCTTTGATTTTCAAGTTTAGACCATTCAAGACCGGGATTGGTTAATTTTATTTTGCGTTTTTCAAATATTTGGCTGTTCCAATTGGTAACTTTAGCAATTGTCGCAATGTTATGTGCATTAGATGAAAATGATAAATTGCTTACTGCAATATCATTGTCAACAGAAATAGTATCATCTCCTGAAGTTCCGGTTATTCCTGCTTTGATTTTTAAGACATTATTTACAAATGATAAATTATAATTAAAATTATCTACTGCGTTTGAGTTGTCAATCCCTTCGCCATTATTACTATTATCATTATTGCTAATACTTTTGCCGTCTATAAATAGTTGTTTACAATAAAATCTATTCCATTGATTAACAAGTTCGCCCAAATCAGCAACTGCATCGCCTATACTTCCGTCGGCTTTTCTTGGCACTAAATTACCAGACAGAGCATTAATTACTTGTAATAATTGGTCTGGGCTTATTTCCTCGCCTGTTGTAATTCCCGAAGTTGTTAGATTGTTGCTTCCCATAATCTGATTATATTTTTATTTAAAAAAAAAGGAGTATGTAGTTGGTCAATTGTATTTAGAATATTCCCAAATAGCACTCCCCCAAGTGTTGCTTATATTTAAGTCGCTTACTTCTATCTTGCCTGATGCTGCCAATTCGTTATTTTCTTGTTCTCTTAATAAAAGTTCCATTGTTTCTTTTTTAAAATCAGTTTTAATTCCTATAATTGTGTATTTGCCTGTTACTGGATAAGATTTTCCCCAAGTATCGCCATATTTAGCAATTCCCCAGACATTACCCAGTTTATTTTGGTAATCAATTCTGATTAAATCTAAAAGATTGTAATTGGGATTTATTTCTGCAATAATCGTTACATTTTTTTTTGCATATTTGAAAATATTTAAAATATTATCTGATATTGTGGCTTCTTGTCCGCCAAGATAAGATACAGATAAATCTGTGGAATATTCGCCATAAAACTTTAAACTTTTATCATCTATATAATTTTGATCATTAATTCTAATATAATTAATTATTTGATTGTATCCCTCTGTTAAATTCTTTATTTGGCTTATTTTCTTGTTAAAAACAGTATGATAAGATGAAAACTTAGGCTTTAATAATTGTTTTAAATAAATTTTATCTTTATCAAAAACAATAATCCCACCTGCTGAAAAAGAAAGTTTACCTACTATATCGGCAATTGAACTATTAGCTAATCCCTCGCTTTTTGTTATTTTTAGATTACTTGTAATTTCACTTGTTAATGTTATTGTTGTTGAATAAAAAATAAGGCTAACAATCGCATCAATTACATTTTGTCCAACATAAAGAAAGTTTTCTGGGACTTTGGATTTTTTTGTTAAAAAGTCAACACTTAAAGCCTTAAGAGTTATTAATTGATTGTTTAAATCTTCGCTGGTTTGTCGCTCGTCAATAATTCCATAAAAAATTAAATTATCATTGTGAAAAAGCCTTAATTTTGCCTGATTTCTTGAAAATGAAAATAATTGACTATCCAAACTAAATTTTTTGTCCTCATTATCTATTCTCACTGACAAAGAATTAGTTTTTGAATTATAAAGTCCGCCACCTGAACCAAAAATTGACTGATTGATTTTTGAACTTGGCAAAACAAAATCTTCAATAAAAGTTTCTTCGCCATATTCCGACAAACCTATTTTGGGCTGAATACTAACTTTAATCAACTTCAACAACTCCTAAAGATGAATTAAAAATCGGAATATTATGATAATTCTTATAAGTATTTAAAGTGTCATCTGATATTGATTGTACTTTGTATATTTTCTTTTTTAAAAATATATTTGTGCTATTTAGGTTTGGATAAAAAAGAAAAGGTTTGTTTGAATTTTGCAACTTTTGTAAAATAATTTCATCGCCATTTTGGGGATAGTCTTTAAAATTTAATGTTGCCTCAAATCGTTCATTAAGATAATTAACAATTATTTTGCCGTTTATGTTATTTTTTTTAACTATGTTTTTTTTGATTTTAGTTTTTATTAAGGGATGCCCTTTAAACTGCCCAATTAATTTGCCAACTGCCAAAACTTGACAAGTTGAAGTTGCTTTAATAGTTCGGTTTTTTATCTCGTCAAAAATTAAAAAATCATTTATCGGGGTTAATACTCCATCAATTATTATCTGGTTAAAATTTTCATCTAAAGTAACTAAAAAATTAAAGTCATTAACAGTTAGTTCTTCACCCGTCCACGCTTGTTTATCTAATCTAACTTCAGCAAATATCATATATTTGATACTCCTCTTTTTTCTTGCTCAATGGTTATTTCTGGGGTTATAACTTCCGCTAAGCCTGATAAATCACCGGTAAACTCAATATTTACTTGTATATTAGGATTAATACTGCCAGTTTCGTTCTTTTGCTCTCGCATTGTTTTAAAAGTTGATACTAATGCCTGCGTGGTGTCGGCTGGTAAAATAACTTCGCCTGGTGTTAACAAAAAAGGTTCAGTGTCTCTTCCTGTGTTAACTCCTGTAACAATCCCACCCTTATTTGCTGCTCTTACTTTAGCTGCTTTTTCTGTACCCATAGCAACAATTGCGGCAGCTGCCGCAGTTCCTAAAATTGGTCCCAAATCTGCATAAGCTTTCAAAACACCTCTTGCAGTATCAATCGCTATTTGAGTTAATGCCGCTACTTTTCCAATCGCTTTATCGTCTTTGTTTTTTGAATTTTGCAAGTCAATTAAATATTTATTGGTTTTTTCAACATTTTTAACTTCTTCACTTCTGAAAAAATCTTGCATTTGGGCAAAAATTTTACCATGTTTTTTTTTGTCAATTAAAAATTTGGTTTCTTTTTTAATTTCGTCTTTTCTTTCTTCGTCCTTTAATTTGGCTAATATTTGTTTTTTCTTGATTTCGCCAACTATTGTTAAGGCTCTCAATCTTTCATCAGAATTGTATTTATCAAGATTTGATTGAATGTGAGCAAGTTTCTCTTCTTCACCCATAGAGTCTAATAGTGCTTGATATTTAGCAGTCCATTCAATCGTTTCAGACTGACTAATACGCAAAAGTTCTTTTTGTTTTTCTAAATTATCATATAACTTAGCTTGTTCTGCCTGATTTTGCTCATCAATTAAATCAAGTTTTTGTTTTTGATTTTCTCTAACATTAATAATTTGTTCTTGTAAAGCAACTTTTTGCTGTTCAGTTTTAGCATTTTCAATCGCTTTTTCTAGTTCAACAATTTGTTTATTAGAATCTTCGGTTACTTTTAATTTTTCTTGTTCTAAAGATGAAGTTTGCGACATTATTTGTTTTTTAATCTCAAAAATCTCTTTCATCGCTCGGATTTCTTGTTTGCTTGCTCCATCAATAATTGCTTGTCTTATTGCTTGGTCATTTTCTCTTTGAGTTCTAATTTCTATTAATTTTTGTTTTTCTAAATTAATTTCTGCACTATTTTTGTTTTGGATTTTGGCTATTAAATCATCAACCTTTTGTTGTTCTTCTTGCTGTTGTTTTAATTTATCAGCGGCTATTTTTCTTTGGTTATCAGCAAAAACTTTGGCTTCTTCTTTTCTGGCTTTTATGCTTCTGGTTAAAGCACCGCCAACACTTTGGCTTTGTTTATCTAATGTTAGAATTTGCTCTTTAGTTTGCTTGATTCTTGTTTCGGATAATAAAATTAAATTATTAAGATTAATGATTTCTGTTTTTATTTGTGCAGTGCTTTTACCATTTGTTTTTTTAAATTGACGATTACTTTCTGAATTTTGTTTAAGAATATTTACTTCAGTTAATTCTCTTCTGAGTTTCTTTAAATTCTCTATTTCATCATCTCTGGTTAATGCTACGCTCTTTTTTTGTTCAGTAATTTCTTCTCTTAAAGCCTGAGCACTTTCTTTGGTTAATTTTACTGTTTGGCTTAGATTAGCATTTCTTTTTAAAATTTTACTGTTAGTTTCATCGTATTCTTTTTGGACAATATCCTCTGCGGTTTTTTGTTTTAAAATTTCATCAGAAACGCCTTTGTTTTTCCTCCGCATCGTTTCTAATTCTTGATTGAATTTATTTACTGATTTTGTGGCTTTGTCGGTTTCTTTGCCAAAAACACCGAAAGAAGTTGCCAAAGTGCCAATTACTGAAATAATTAAAGCAATCGGATTGGCTCGCATTACTGTATTTAAAATTCTAAATTTACCAGTAGCTACTTTTGCCGCATTGCCACTTGCTACAGTGCTTGCGGTAAATTTAATAATAGTTTGTCTAGCGATTGAATAGCCAATTGCTACTAAACTGATTATTGTTTTTAAACCAAAAAAAACAGCAACTATTGCACCTGTTTTTGTAATTAAATCTTTAGTGCCACTACTAAGTTTACTAAACGATTTTAAAAGGTCGGTTGCTCCGTCAAGAATGGCTTTAAAAGCTGGTGCTAGTTTTTCGCCAATTGCTATAAAAACAGCTTCTAATGCTGATTTAAAAGAGTTCATTTTATGAACAGTTGTTTCACTTAAAGCTTCAACAAAACCCTTACTTGCTCCAGCTGCGTTATTAGCGGCTCTTTGATAAGCTGCATAAGAACCCGCACCCTCATTAAGTGCTAATTTTAATGCTTGAACCGATTTTGTGCCGCCTGCGGTTCGGTAAATTAGTTCTTCTTGTTTTTTAGTTACTCCTTTGGTTGCTTGTTTAAATTGTTCAAAAACATTATTTAAACTATTAAGGCTGCCGTCTGCTTTGTAAACTTCTATGCCAAATTGTTTTAACTTGTCAGAATTATTGCCCAAATCTATCAACATTCTTTTTAATTTAGTACCTGCCTCTTCGCCTTTGATACCCTGATTAGCAAATATCGCCAAAATTGCCGAAGTATCCTCTAAAGACATTTGAAAAGATTTTGCTTCGGTTCCTGAATTTATAATAGCCGCTCCTAACTGGGCAACACTGGTATTCGCGGTTTGTGATATTTTGGTAAAAACATCTACTGCCTGTCCGGTCTTTTTGGCTTTAAGCCCAAATTGGCTCATTACATCAGTTACCATATCTGCAGCTTGGCCTAGTTCTATACCTGCCACTGTCGCTAAGTTTAGTGTGGCTGGTAAAGCGTCTATTGCTTGTTTAGCACTATACCCAGCAAGTGCTAAAAATTCCAAGCCTTGAGCCGCTGCAGTTGCTGAATGTTCGGTAGTTGCTCCTAATCTTTGTGCGGTATTTTTTAAAATTTTAAAATCTTTATCGGTTGCCCCAGATATTGCTTTTACTTTTGCCATCTGGTATTCAAAGTCGCTGAAAGATTTAACAGCAACGCCAGCACCGGCAACTGCTCCAGCAAAGATTAATGCAGATTTTTTAGCGGTTTCTTTCGCTTGATTTTCAAGTATTCTTAATTTTTGGACAGATTTACTAACACCCCTGTCAAATCTTCTTGTATCGGCTGAAATTAGCCACTCTAAGACTCTTTCTGACATTGCTCTACTACCTCGTTTATTAATTTATCTAAATTAACTAAAGTCATTTTTTGAATATCTAAATAAATGTTGTTATTAGCAAGAAACACAAGCACAGAGTTAGTGTAATCAACGACTGAATAATTATTGGTTTTATCATTGTTTGATTTATTTTTTTTTTTGTATCTTTTGCACTTAAAATTAAATCTTTAGTTCTGGTTTGTAAAATATAAATATACAAAGAATCCCAATCTTCTTTTGAAAAAGGATTTTTAGTTACTTTATCTACAAACTGCAAATAACTGCCGATTTTTATTTCACTTTTATTAGTTATCAAACAATAAAAACAAATCAAAATGCTTGGCTTATCATTTTGAATAATCCCATCTAAAACTTCATCTAAACTTCTATCAGTTTCACTCGCCACACATTCAATTGCAGTTAGGCAAGCAAGGTCAAACCTGCCTAATTGTAATGTTGAGCCATCATAACTAACATTCATTTATACCTTAGGCTTGCTGACCATTCTGTAAAGCGGTTTACCAACATCTTGCGAAAGTTCAAAAGTAACTTCATAAGTTGGGAAATTATTTCTTTCAGCGTTTTCAGGTTTGCCAGTTGCTTTGGCTTTAAAAATAGTCAAAGTACTATCATTTTCGGTAAGACAATGAATTTCAACATAAGGTGGATCTATTTTGTCAATATCAACAACAAATCCCTCTGCTTTTTCATTAAAATGAATATCCAAAATGTCGCCAGTAGTAAGACTAGGTGCAGCGTTGCTTTTAATCTTTAAGCCAATGTCAGACACAGTAGTATCAGTAGTTGATAAAGTTACATTCTTTTTAACTTCGCCGCTATCAACACTATTATTATTGCTAGGACCGATTGAATAAATATCAACAGTACTGTTGCCTGTTGCAATAAGTCTGTAAGTGCCGTAAATTGGATTTGTACCAGCTGTCGCAGTTACTTTGATGCTATCGCCTTTATGAGCAATTAGTTGAATTGCTGATAAGTCTGTGGCTTTAGCTCCTGTAGTAACTTCGCTCATATAGGGAAGAACTTCCTTATAAGAAACGCTTAATGTTGCTTCAGTTGCTCCTGATTGCGTATTCCAAGGGACAGTTGATGCTCCCCCCTCATTCTTTATCGTCTCAGCAGAAGCAGTTAGGTTGCTTGATTCCAAGACTTGTAACGGCTTGCCGTAAGGTTTGCCGGTTTCTAGGTTAATAAATGTTACTTGTTTAATTCCAAAATTGGTTTGTGGTGCTGATAATGCCATTTTTTAGTCCTCTAAATTTAAAGTGTATTTAATAAAAATTAAACCTTTTTCATCGTTTAATTTTTGCGTGTCATAAGAAAGATTTTTAAAGTTTTTAAAAAGTTTTCTAAAATTGCCCTTTTCAATTTTTTCTGCAAAACTCTTAATTTCTTGATTTAAGTTAGCGATTGAATATTTGATAACTTTATAAACATAAAAAGAATAATTTTCTTTGTCTGAATAAAGAGTTTTAAAGCCATCGCCATCTATATAATCGTTTGAAATTTTAAAATTTTCAAAATAATATTTATCAACTTCTTCTTGCGATTGATTTTCTTGCAAATCGCCTAAATCAGTTTTTAAAGTATTAAAAATATCAACTAAATCTTTCACGGGGTTTTAAGATAAATAATCCAGACCCCTTGTTGCTTGTAAAATTGTGAAATTAAATAATTAACATCATCAATAACAACGACATCGCCAACTTTAGGGTCTATTGATGATGCCGTTTTCAACAAGGGCTTATTTGATGGAACTTGAATCTCGCCGTCCCATTCAAATATCTGGGCGTGTTTTTGAAAAAAAGCGTCATTGACAACTTCATTATCTATCTTAACTACTTTTGCTTCACTAAAAGTAGTTCTTGCACTAGTTGTCAATTCGCCTAAATTCATTCTTTAGGTTTGCCTTTGCTTTCGTCTTTGGGCTTTGGACTGTCCTTAACAAGACCTTCTGCTTTTAAAGTTTCAAGATTAAAAGTATTAGCATAATCTTTACCTACTTTGTAAAATTTCCCGTCTTGTTCAAAATCTTTAAGTACTCTCATTTTTTTAATCTCCTTAACAAGTTATTTTTGCAGTACGATTAATTCTTCTCGGAATAATTAATCCAGAACTTGCGGTTTTGATTGTATCAAATCCTGTTTCGTCGTCAGTCCATCCCCAAGAAAAACTTTCAACTGCTTCTAAAGATTGGTTGTGTAAAATTGGAGTATGTACAACAACTCCACCCATATCACCAATTAACAATGCGGTGTTTTGCGGCATAATTTTCACCCCAACCCCATTTTCATCACGGTACTGCTCGTTAAAAATATAAACATCTAAGCCGTTGTAAATACCTACCTGCTTATATTCGTTTTTATAGCTTTTATCAATATTCAAATATCCTTCCATAAAAACTTGTCGGCTTGTTTTATCTTTAACGCTATTGTTTTTAACAAAAGCATTCCATCTATCAGGTGATAAAACCAAAATGTTTGGCGAACCTCCATTTTCCACGCTTGACATTTTGGCGATTACATCGTCAATTTGTTTGGCAATGTCAAAGTTAACATCGTCCCAAGCCCCAGAAGTTCCGGTTGACAAATTAGTATCCCGATTAAAGTTTGCCGTGATTACTTTTGTTGATCCATCTTTTTTAGTGTGCGACAAAGAGTAACCGCCTCCAACTAAACAATCCATTGCGATTTTGCCGAAAGAATTGTTAATCGCTTGACGCTGATGAACTAACTCTCGAGCAATCGCTAATTCTTTTCTGTCTGACGGAGTTAAACTGCCGTTTATTTCCTCGTTGTACATTCGGGTTATCTGATTCGCAGGATTAATAACACCTTTAACCTGCAAATAAGCAGGAGTTAACACTGAGGTTGTGTGTGTTTTTAAAACTTTTGCAGTAACTACCGCGTCGTGTTCAACAAATTGAGCCATCCCCGGGCCGTCTTTAATTTCATCAAGACTAATTTTGTTAGAATTAGTTTGTAAAGTTTCGTTAAAAAAGTTTAAAACAACTGGTGATTTTTTAACAACCTCTTCTTGATCAATTTGTTTTACTAACTCATTAACATCTATTGTTGTATTTGTCATTTCTTTGTATCCTTTTAAATAATTGATTTACTTTTATGTTCACCGGCAAGTATTTTTACAATTTTTTTGGCGGCGGCTTTGTTGTTGTCTTCTGAAGATTGGGGATTGTCATCGCCAATATCTAAAACAACTCCTTTAATTTCAGCTTGATTTGATGAAATTTCGGCTATCTTTTTGGCAATTTTCAAATTAATATTGTCAATTGATGTGCCTTTTTCATTTTCATCAAGTATCAAACCTCCATGTTCAGGATTTTCTTTTACAAGTTTTAAAATCTCAGCAGAAACAACAGTGTCATTTTTTGCTTCTTCTTTTGATTCTTCTACTTGTGTTTTTACTTCTTCACTTTTCACTTCTTTCTCTTCCATATTTTCCTTTTTACTTTCCATATCCTCTGCTCCTTTTTGGTTAAATTTACTAAAATACCCGTCAATTAAAAAAGGACAACTTTCTGCATCGTAAACAATGCTTTCATCATTCCAATCTTGATTGAGTTTTCTTTTTGAAATTACATAATTTCTAAAATCTGTTGCAATTTTGATTACTTCTGCCTCTTTTTCTTTTTTTTGTTCTTCTGTTAATTCTTCAAAAAAATTACCGGTTGCTTTCTTTTTGCCATCTCTAAGAACTGTATGCTTAATTCCGTTTTTTTCAAAATATTTAGTGTAATCCTCGTAAACAGCAATTGCTCCTATTGAACCTATTTTGCAAGTTTTATCAGTCGCAAGAACTTTATCACAAGCACACGCCAGCCAATAGCCACCACTTGTTGCGTAGCCATCTATAATTGCCGTTGTTGGTTTTTTTGAATTTTCAATTGCTTCTATTGACTGCTGAATGCCTATCGCTTCGCCGCCCCAACTTCTGATATTTAAAGTTATTTTTTCAATATCAGGGTCTTCATTTCCCTCTAAGATTGAAAATCCGATTTTTTCATAATCCCTAATATTTAAACAATTTCTAATCGTTATAATTAATTCAGTTCCTTTTATCTCGTTAGAAACATTACTAACATTAAAATCAAAAAGCCAAGTTTTAGGGTCTGGATTGTTTAATAAAATGCTCAATTGTTTATCTCCTTTTTGTAAAGTTTGTTTTGTTGTAAAATTGTTGAAAAATCAAGACCAATTTGATTACAAATACTTTCAACACTCTCAACGCCCATATTTAAAAGAGTCTGATAAGCTTGTGCTTGTTTTTGCGGATCAACCTCAATAAATTTGTCAGGGACAAAATCAAAAGTAATCCCTTCAAAATCTTTGCTTGTTAAATCTTGATTTTTGATTGCGTTTTCTTTAAATTTTTGAAAAACTTTAGAAACAATTTGAGTTTTAAAAAGTTTGCGTTCTGTTTGATAGCCTAATTGCAACAACTTGGCTGACATTCTTGAACTTGAATAAGACATTTTTTGAAAATCTTCAAACAACTCAGAAGCCGACAAACCCAAAGATGATGCTATTATCATTTTGACATTGTTAATAAATGCGGTGTCGTCCACGCTAAGTTTTTCAAAATCTGGAAAACTTAAATTTACAAAATCAGGAAGTTTGATGCCTTTTCCGTTGTCGTCATTGGTTTTTATTTTTGACTTTTGAAATTCTTTATAAAGTTCCTCCCCACTTTTGCTAATTGTTGAGCCGAATGTTTGGGCTTTGCTAGAATCAAATTGCAATATTGGTAGTATTTGGCTTAGTTTGGCTTTGCAACTTAGCATCTCTTCTATATATTTGTCTAAATCTCTTATTGGTGTAGATACTGGGATTAATTTGCTAAAACCTCTTGTGTCGTTTAAGAAAGGGCTAAAATAGTGAGCGGTATCTTTAGCGTTTAATTTTTTTATTTTATTAAACTCTAAACTATCCTGTTCTTGAGCGGCTGCAGAATTATAAAAATATGCTATTCTTTGTTTGTTTAAATTAAATCCGATGCCTTTATAAATATTCTTTACTTGAGAGTTTTCTTTCAAACGCTTAATTAAAGCAGCGTAAGATGGCTCATTTTCGTGCAAAGATTGTGGTATTCTGGTCGCTGATATTTGTTGTAGTTTGAGATTTTTACCGACTATTAAAAAATTTACAAAAGCCTCGCCATCAACAAATCTACTTTTTACTAAGGAATTAAAAAAAGATGATAAATCAAGCCCATTGGTCAGGTCGGGATTTTCTGAAAATTTTAACCAGGCTTGTTTGATTTTATTAAAACTATTTTTTTTATTTTTGTCGTATGTTCCCTGCAAAGACCAATCGCTACCGGCAATCTTATCCGCCCATTTCTGAACCGCTGAAAAAACTATCGCATTTGTTCTTGCTAGGTGTTGCAACTTCTTGATTTCTTGCACTGCCTCCCGGTTATAATCTTTTAACGGGTCATATGAAGTAGCAAGAATGCTAGCCTCTTTGTCAAAAGGTTGTTTGGCAGGTGTAAAATATCTGCGAACTGAATTAAAAAATGTCATTCAAAAACCCCTTGAACGATTATTGCATTGTTGCTTTGATTAGCAGAGTCAGGATTAGCTGACAATTCTTTTTTGTTTTTTAAATCTTGAATTAAATTGCGTATTTCATAAGCTGATTGAAAACGCACCTCTTCATCGCCATTTTTTACAACTAAAGCCCCTGAATAAAGTGCTTTTTCAAGGTCAGAAATATATTTATCATAGTCCATAAGCAGATTATGGACAAATAACAATAAAAAAGGGTATGTAGTTGGCTACTTGTTAAAAAGATAAGTTTATGCTTGTATCAATATCGCTACTTTTTTTGTAAAAAATGCCGTTTTGTTTGGCAAAAAGAAATGCAGCATAAGCGTATTGCCGACAATCAAAAGCTTCATTATTACCGCCTCTTTGTTTCCAAGAATAAAATACTTTGCCGTTTCTTGTATCTTTTACAAGATAATCTTTGGTAAACATTTTAAAATAATCTTCGTTTCTTTCTGGTCTGAAAAAACAATATCCTGCCTCGTTTTTGTCAATAACCGATAAATGATAAGTTATTTTTTGTTTTAATTCATAAGAACCCAAAATAAAAAGCGGAGTGTCGTTTATCATTGTTGGTTTATTCGGCAAGATTGGACGAGTTGCACCAAAACTATCTTGTTTGCCTTTAATTGCGTAAATATTTAAGTATTGGCGGTATTTTGTAAATTCATAAACACTTTGAGTAAGTCCGTCAGTATTACCACTGTCAATAAATGTGCAGTCTATTTTTCTATCCCCCCACTTTGTGGCGAGATATTTTTCTAAATTTTGCCAAATTTCAGAATCGTGTAAATTACCCCAGATAACCCGGTAATCTAATTGCCAACTGATTTCTTTATCTTTATCCCAGCCAACAACATCACATTCTACTCTGTCTTTTTGACAATCCACCCCACAAGTTATAATGTCCACTTGTTCTGGTAATTCGGGATATTCGGCACGATTATCCATCATTTTAAAAATTTTAACATTAGTAACTACTGGCTCAAAAGTTTCACCCAATACGAGATTTTTAAAACTTCGCACACTTTCTTGATCATTTTTACTTTTACCCCACGAATTAGCAATCTCAATAATATCTGAAAACGGGCTTATTATTTGATTTAGATGAAATCCTACTTTAGATTTATCTTCGTACTTTTGCACTAATTCAAACTTGCCTTTTCTGCCAATTTTAATAACATCTAATTGATTGTGTTTGTGTTCACAAATCGGACAGTGTAATTTTGCCGTGTTGTATAAATATTCGTTAATAATCTCACCTGTATTTTTATCAACTCTTTGCTTTTTATCCCATTTTATTAATTCAAATGTTGGTATAAATTTTTTTTGACAACCTAAACAATTCACAAAGAATTTATAAAGATTAGAGTTTTTTATCTCTTCTTCTATCCAAGATAATCCCTTGTCTTTTTTTGGCGTACTTACTTTTATTCTTTTGGCTTTATGTCGGTAGGTTTGAGTTCTTTTATCTGCAAGTTCGCTGGGATTTCCCTCCCTGCCAATTACATAACTATCAATTTCATCTTGTAATACAACTCTTATACTTCTCATTGATAATGATGATGGGGATTTAGAACTTACTATATTTAAACTTCCACCAAAAAATAACTTTTGAAAAATAGTCTCTTCGTAAATAGATTTTTGTAATATTGGATTTGATTTAATTATCGGTGATAATTTTTCCGTACTAAATGATTTTGCTAAATCTTCGGTCGGTTCAACAATCAAAATATTGCAAGGTTCTTTTAAAATGTAATAATTTATCAAATAAAGTAAAATGTTTGTTTTGCCTATTTGAGCAGAAGACATAATCGCTACATCAGTTATTTTTTTATCTGATATTATTTCAAGCATTTGTCTTTGATAAGGGGTTGAAAGAAAAGAAAGCAACCCGGCTTTTACTGACAAATCAGTTGGTAAATATAATTTGTCTTCATTAAAATCTGCAATATTTACTTCTTCTTCTGTCAAAGAAGATTTGACAAAAATATCAATGAAGTTTTTCATTTTATAAACTTTTCTTTTATCTTATTTTGAGAATTTTTTAAATCTTTTTTAAAAGCATCTTCAATTCTTGTGATTGTCAATTTGTAATATTTATTTAAAATATCTTCTACATCAACCACATTTTCAGTAATCGCCAAGTCTTGCGATTGCTGATTTTTAAAGTTTTCAAATGCTGATTTTACTTCTATCCCTAAATGCTCAAAGATTAAATTTACTTGTTTTACTTCAATGTATTTTAATTTAAAAAGTTCATTTTCCCTTGTTGCTTTTTTTGCTAATTCTTCTTCTTTTATGGCTCTGCTTATTTCATACTGCATTTTTGCCTTTAAAAGAACTTCGCTAGAGTCTACTTCTTCATCGTTTAAATTTTCTAAATTTTCAGCAACACTTGTTCTTTTAGTAAGTATTTTATTAACTTCGCTTTCATCAATATATTTTCCATCAAAAGTTTTAAATTCACCTGCATCTATTTTCTTTTTTAAAGTTGGATTAGAAATATCATAAATATAAACAATTTGGGTTTTAGTGAGTTTATTCAATTATTAATTCTCGCTTTTTTGAATTTTCTTTTAAAGTCTCGTCAATCCAATTTTTGTGAAAATCAAATATTTGATTGCTATTGTCAACTCGGTAACTTTCAATTCTTGTGTTGTCTGATAAATTACCGCTACCCTCCATCACATAATTGTTCTTTTCGGTTTCAACTAAAAATATTTTGCAGTGAGACCACATCAATTTTACAACTGCTTTTTTTGTTTTCTTGTTTGAATTTTTAACCTGCTCTTGTAACTGTTGATAAATATGCGGTGTGCGGTTTCTTATACTTTCCGAAACGACTAAAACAAGATTTTCAATTTTTCCACGATTTAATAAATCAAAAATATTGTCAATCAAAACTCCCTTAATGTTGTAAGTTGTTATGTATAAAGATTTTATTTTTTCTGTTTCCAAAACATATAAAAGAAATGAAAAACCATTTATATTGTTTTGTGTAATCAAACAAAATTGCTCATTCTTTCTAGGCAAAGAAACAAGTTTTTTAAAATATTTGATTTTTTCTGTGTGAATTTTTTTATAAACAACAGCCCTGTGTTGGCTTTTTATTTTTTGTAACTCGCTGCCTAGAACTGATTTATTTGAGACAATTTCATTTGAGGGTTTTTTTTTAGCTATTTTTACTTTATCTAAATTAATTTCTCTTAAATCCATTTTATTACCTTAAAATTTTAAATATACCACTCAAAGTTACAAAAAAAAAACAAAATTAGCGATACTCTGAAATATGAAAAGTGACC
>JAYMFW010196354.1:2895-14621 GCA_036785005.1 Tubulanus punctatus
TCTAGACACTATAGAAATTCTGCTTGAACAACATAAGGTAAATTGACCTATTTCACCGAAAATTTCTAGATTTTTATAGTTAAGCCTAGCGCAGACGGACGAACATTCAACAACTTATTCTTCCGTCTGCCTAGGCTTTACCCGTATACTTCGATTGAAGCGCCTGATAAATGACTGGGATAAATCCCAATGTTTATGGAAGACTTTATAATAATCGTTTGGTTGTAGTTGACGCATACTTAAGCTAGTGACACATACCGACGTTTATCGCTTCCGTTCAACGGATCCGTTTAAATGATATCTGGCAATATGGTTATCAGAAGAGCATGACGCATACCACCAGCAGCGATCAACGGATGCGTTCAACGCATCCTTTGATCACAGAAATCGGATAGTGTTCAATTTATGCGTAAACGAAACTGTTGAATGCAGGGGAATTACCAATTGATGACGCAAAATCGGGTAAAACCGATCCACGTGTTTCAACCGACCAAGCTGCGGACATAGCACGTCTATTTTTAACTATTTTTGACGCTTGTATGTGTCATGTGTTGTCGCACTGTTGCCGTCCGTTCATCGCACAGCGTTGAACGGTTCCGTGGAACGGATGCGATAAACGTCGGTATGTGTCACTAGCTTTAGGGTTTTAGTCATACATATATCGACTAGTTTGGTCGGTAGTGAAGATAAAGTTGATTTAATCAAAAGCTCACTTTGCTTTTATGTCGTTGTTGTAGACATTCCAAGATGATCTGGACAACCATCAAGATTCTATGGACGACCTCGTACGGCGAGCGTCCGAGGACAGTCGTCTGGACGAGAAAATTAAAACTTTACAAACGAAATGGACCAATGTCAATGAATTGTCGAAAAAGAAAGAAAATGACTTGCGAACTGCACTGACCACAGTAAGTAGTTTGGTCATCAATATTTGATGAAAAAATTTGAGAAAAGAAGAGAAAAAAAGAGACTTTCTCATCTTTCTTTATTCTATAGAATTTCCAAATTTAATCAGCTGTTTTATGTTATCATTTCGTTTAACTTGCAACAGGCGGAAACATTCCACAACGACGTGCAAACGATGTTAGACTGGCTACCAAACGCAGAGTCTGAATTAAAATTCCGACCATTACCGGACGAAGAAGATGATATCGTGAAATTGATTGAAAAACATGCTGTAAGTTGGCTGATTATGTTCAAACCGTTAACCATAATGTTATAGCCGTAATTATAATCTTGGTATGGCAAACGATTTCGTTTCGTATTTCTAGAAATTCCAAGAGGACCTGAACAAGAAAGACAAAACAATGGAAAATATATCCCGATTGGGACAAAAGATTTTAGAAAATTGCCATCCAAGTGCCAAAAAATTCGTCAAGTATTACATAACCGTCACAAAAACGAGATGGGACCAGGTAATGTATACAAGCACCTTTTACGATTTATCTTATTCTGAACCTTGGCGTAACCTCCATAGATTGGTAACTCCAAGGTTTAAACTCACTTTGAAAGGATCTTTTGGTGAATGCCCGATGATGGCAGTAGTGAACGCGAAAAAATAACGAGGTTTTGGTGGAACTTTAATCAATTTTGTACTTGTCTTTTATAATCAGGTTAAAAGTAGAACGAAGAATCGAACCCAACGGCTACACGATGCGCTGAGAGCCATCCAGGGAAATGCAGCTATAGTTGAAGATCTACTTCAATGGTTAGCCGAAAGTCATAACGTCATCGTGGCCAGAGAAAAAGATTCATCTTTAAATGATCTCGATAAAGTAGAAATGCTAGTCAGAGAACACATGGTAAGTGAATTTATAGTGCAGATAAAATAGAGGTTAATGCAGTTGTGTTTCGTACAGTCATTCTATGCCATAATGACGTTAATATATTAGAAATCTACCAATAGACCGTTGTTATATTACCACTTAGCTGGTGACATCAATGATTAACAAGCTGATGATAGTCTATATCACGGAAATATAGAATCTACCACGAGTGTGGTAATGTGAGAACAATTTCTGTGACGTGAGGGTTTTCCGAGTGAAGATGAAAACCTGAAACGAGTCACAGAAAATCTTGTTCTCAACTTACCACACTCGTGGTAGATTCTACATGTATTTCTTCTTAGACATTTTACTATGATTTTGTCGATTTAAAACCGCACAGTGGGTGGACACATATTTAGGGTTTTCGGCAGTTTCGCAGAAAACGGTATTTCATACTTAGCCCTGGACATGGACTAAGAAAACCCGTTATCGCTGCTTTGCAGCTATATTTTCACTATAAGTTTTCTCCCCTATAGCAACTGACACGCATTTTTGTCGTCCCCAGGACTTCCACGAAGAGCTTACAAACAAATCCAAAGAAACCGACCGAGTAACGAAATTACCTCACAAGCCGAAAACATCGAGAATGCGGCGGTCGCACCCTCGCAGACGCGGAGACCCAGCCGATGCCGTTTACAACACACGTTTGGCGACGTTGAATGCTAGACAGCGTTCATTGTGGAAACTATCGGTGGAACGGAAGAAAAAACTACTAGACGCCCAAGATCATTTACTAGAGGTGAGTGTGTAGAACGAAATCCCTTTAGGAGATCATAATTCCTTAAAGTTTGATACTGTTACGGAGTTGTAATTGTGTGATGTATCTTTTGTCCTCAGGGAAAACGCAGGGTAAGCAATCGGCAAGTTCTCCTCAAGGTTTTGCATCTCCTATAATGGCCACATTTGTTTTTCTCGCTTTCTGATCTGAATCATCATCAATCCAGCTAGGAGTTCTCTATGTGCTACTATATGGTGTCTATTGGTTCTAAACGTGTAAAGCTTTTGCGACTCTCTGATGCGCTGGACAAAATCTCAATAATCATATTTCAAAAACTTTGCTACCCAGCATGGTTGTTCTATTTGAAATTAGATTTTGATGCTCACGAATTAATATTTTCAGTTGGAGAGCTTTAAGAATTTCAATTTCGAGGACTGGCGACTGAGATATTTGGCATGGATCAAAGAGAAGAAATTCCGCCTGACTGATGTCTTCCGCAAACAGGCACGAAGCGAACAAGGAACTCTGTCCAGGAATGAATTTATCGAGGGAATGATAACCTCGAGTAAGCAAACGATTATCTTCTTATGACAACATTTCGAAATTTTCTAGAAATCATTGACAACATTCACGAGAAGTTGAAAAATGATCTGAATTCTTTCTGGTTACGGAATTATTTCCACAAACGGTTGGCAGATTCTTCCGCCGAACGATTCAGTGAATTTCGTTTAATTGTGTCCTTAGAGTAAATTACAGAATTGTAATCAATTAGAAAAATACTGCCGATTTAATTCTGGTGCTATATGATCATTCGATAGTGAGGACATGCTGAATTCTAAATGTTTCTTTTATGGTCAATAGAGGTCATATGCGTTGATCATTTGCATTGATCCCCACCCCAACGTGGTTGACTTAAACATTTAATATCACAATAGACAGAGTTGGTCTATCAATTATGTTGATGTACAATATAGGTGGATGGCAACACCTGCATACGGTCTGTACTGGAATACACCCTATTGATGAGTATATAGTGAATAATTGTGCTGTCACTTTTCAGAATTCCAAACAAATCGTACCGAGTTGAAAGCCGTATTTGATATTTTCGATCGAGACAAAAGTGGAGAAATTGATTATCGAGAGTTCATGGACGCACTACGACCTGAAAGATTCGTAAGTTTAATTTGTCTTCTATTGACGAGTTTTGAGTATCCGTAGAGCTAGTTGTGTGCTAACCTGTTAGAAATTAATCCATTTGCAAAATTGTTAAAAACTAAAAAAACTTCTATTTGATGTGTTGAGTTTTGTGAGCATTAACTTACCTTACTTTGTCCCAGTTGGCCCAATTCAGTATCGTAGGACGATGTCGGATGGATGAATTATTCCCCCAGAACTGAAAGAATTACTATCAAATACAATTAAAGATAGAGAGGACCACGAGAAAGTCAAAAGGCTGTGACCTTTGTTGGCATAGATTCCGGTGCCCCTAGAAAAAAAACTGTATTTAATTACTCCTTTTGCTCTGATATAATATCCGACGAACGAAGATTACTAAAATACTGCAATTGGGCAAAACTAATATTTCTTGTTGTTCCAAGTTTGTTTGTTAGTAACCAGCAAAAGTTTCGAACAACCAAAATTCCCAAATATAGAATAGACTTTTACCTATTTGTTACAGCATTCAAAGAAATACCGACCCGTTGGAGGAGTTGTAAGTCGTAGCATGCAACCTATCAGCTATCCTTTCTGAAAATGAATAACTTTATACAAAAGATGAATTTCATCGTCAAAATTCACCACACTGAATTTAGATTATCCTATATTCCATATAAATTGTACAGTAAACCTCGTCAGTACAGTAGCGTCCTGGGGGACATCTCAGAATTTCCTGCGAGTTAAAAAGTTGCACCTAAGTTCACTGCGAGATCTTTAACTCGTATGAAACTTTACTGCGACTTTTCAAACTAGCAGGAATCTTTTCTGCGAGATTTTAGAGTCGCACGAAACTAGTCTGTGATATTGTAAAATTGTAGGAAACTATACTGCGAGATCTTAAACTCGCAGCAAACCTTTCTGTGACTTTCAAAAGTTGCAGTAAAATTCCGAGCAACTTTACATTCTCGCAGAAAAGTTTCATACGAGTAAAAAATCTCGCAGTAAAGTTTCCTAAGAGTTTGAAATATCGCAAAATAGTTTCTTATGATTTGAAAATCTTGCAGTCAAGTGCTGTGGTACTTTAAGATTCACAGAAACGTTCGTGGCGAATTTGAAATATCGCCGAAAATCCAAAAAAAATCTCTTTTTAAATGTCCCCAGAACGCTTCTGTGCGTCAGTGTGTAGGTCGTCAAAGTAAACGCAAAACTGGGTTCCAGATTTTTCGTCATAACAATCGTGGTCCCGAGAGCTAGGCCAAGTTTACTGTATTGTATGCATGCATGAATTCTGAATGCATTTTTGCATGACTGGCAATAGTACTACGAAATGTATTGAATATCAGATTTCAATATTTCAACTGGTGACTATCCTTTTGACAAATTGTATCCTTTTTTCACTCAGAAATCTCGCGTGAAACGTCAAGTGACCGAATCGGAACTGGTGCAAGATGAAATCGAACGAGAAGTGGCGAAATGCACGTGTTGCCATCAATTCCCGATGGAGCGTATAGCGGAAGGAAAATATAAGGTGAGTTGAAATTGAATTCATTCCACTGTAGGAGTGAAAGAGGATGTAGAACATTGCAAACTGTTTGATAATCCAACCTCTAAAATTAACAGTGTCCCATTCGTTTTGTGAAGTTATATTTTTTACATGAAAGTCCGTCAGTCGTTGTGTAATATTTTTCTCTCTCGTTCCACGAAGTACGATAAAAAAAGCTTACACCGTCCAATCCGATGCAGGATTCGGACTGTTGTGGTCCCAGTGGTTAAATGAATTGGCGTTCACTTGAGAATAAACAAAAATTTTTAAAATCAAAACCAGGCTTTAAAACTGAATTTATCCCTTATTTACTTTTCCAGTTCGGAGACCAGCGCAAAATGTATCTAGTCCGATTTTTAAACAGCTGTGTAATGGTGCGAGTTGGAGGTGGTTGGGAGCGGCTCGATAGGTTTCTGATGTCACACGACCCATGTCGAGGTAATCAGGACATTTCCTCTTTGCACATTATCGTTATAAATCAATGCATGCTACAATCTATTATGACTTATGAATATGTTTGGTTCACAAAAACAGTGTTCTGAGGTGCAGGAAATTGACACAGAAATGGCCGCATACAAATCTATCCGTAGATTCGGGTGTACTTTATTCTTAAGAAATTCATTATTAGCATGATGTAATATTTTTTCATGGCAACGATGTTACATCCTACAAATGAATATTTTCATATCCAAGGTTTACTCTGATGTTTAACTGCATCTAACGCCTTTGCTCCAACCAATCTATAAAGCGTGAACCAGGCGTTGTTACTTTATTCTAATGACATTAGAGACCTTTGGCCCCACGTAAAAACGTCTACGCGAACGTAAATAGCCATTGAAATTGACCCAGAACTCCATTCGCGTTTGCTAGACTCATTTACGGGTGTCGATGTCTCTCTGTTATCTAATTTTCGTTGATTTTACTTCCTATATATCTAACCACAATTTTTCAAACTTTTAGTTTTGATCCAGTTACTGTTACTATTTACGATTTACGATCATTTCATAACCACTTTGTTGTTACTATCATAATCCTGCATGCGTTGTTCAATTTCCAGCTAAGGGTAAAACTAATACCGAACTCCACGAAACGTTCACGTTGCCGGAGGGGGCTTCACAATCTCGGGCCGCTTTCGTATCGAGAAGAAGCACATCTAAGTCATCTCCTCGGCCGTCGCCGGGAGGGTCTCCACTAGGATCGCCTGGCATGCAGCGTAAGTCAAGGAAATCACCACTAACCTCGTCTTCTAGTAACACGGGTAAGATTCTAACTGAGATTGTCGAGTACAACATGATCTACCAAATTCCGTAATACTGCTTTAACCTTAAAATTGACTAAGAGAATAACACTTCGGAATTGATAGATTATTAAACAATTATAGCACTCGAAACTGTATTTAACATTTAAAGTCGTTAACTTTAATCTAGCATTGATTTTGATACCGAATTAAAATACCAGGATCAACTTCTTCTACTCTACTTAATCCTCATAGATTTATTTTGAAAAGTTAACAAAAGTATAACAAAATCACCTTTCGAGTGTCAAAGAATAAATCGATATACGATTAGATATTTCCTTATTAGAGACAGGCTGCTACAGCCAGTTGATCGACTCGGAAATAGTTTGTATATGCCAGCCGAGGTCAGGTGCAGACGAATATCCCGAATGTATGCGTCGGATGTCCTACGATTCAGGTTGTCAATTCGTTCGTTTTGTTGGTTTTAGCTGGCTATGTGCAACCTTTGGCAGCCTTTGCTTTATTGTTTACTAAGTCATCGACAGGCGCGAACGTGATCATTTCTAATACATGTTTTAAGTGTTTTTGAGGATATGGATGTTCTGGGCGTGAAACTTCTCATATGCACTTATCATGATAACCTATGGCTTTTACTAACACTTGAAAAAAGTTCTCATATCATATATGTATACGATAATCAGTGGTGTATCCTGGGATATCGCATCTATTATAAAGTGTTACCACTTCATCTCAACATTTACGAGATTTATTGCTAACAATATCTATATGCTCCATAATTTTTTCGAGTTTCTTATAGTATCTATGATCCATAATCTTCTACGAAACATATTTATTATATTATCTATGATCCATATTTTTTCCGAAATATATTTCTAATACGATCCATATTCTAATCGTCTTTTTCGTATCGTCTTCTTTTTAAGATCCTCTCTATTTTATCGAACCTTTTTACACAAGTTAATTCTGACTCTTCTCGTGAAGTCATCGATTAAATGATTTTCCCGTTTCAATTCATAATCTAATTTCGGTGCTATAGACAAATGTTATTTACGAACGACCGAAGTTTGGCCTATGAAAACTGAGTTATATCTGACGTTTTGTATATTAGATGATAGATTGTCGGTTTGCCCAAACAATCTAATTTGAAACGAGTACCACCTCTCTGTGTGACTAACAAAACTAGATGTTCAATATTTAGACGCGTATCTAAAGATAATGTGTGGTATATTATTGGAAACCAGCAATGATTATTTTGAGTTTTTTCCATTTTGAAGATCTACAACTTTTCTGCCACCACCATGTTGTAATTCTACGGCCAATACAGCGTAGATCTTCAGTCTGTTGGTAGTTTTGGAATTTACTCAAAATATCGCTGCATGATGTTCGACCTTGACTTTAGATTCGTTCTACGTGACCTTCTTGGTGTCATTTGAGTGGCTTTTTGTTTGAGATTTATTTTCCTATTCTGTTTCACAGGTTCTACTAATTCGCTTCGTTCCAAACGTCACTAACTCGCTAATTGGTTTTACCTGTGTAAGTTAACCTACATTACTAACATTACCTTTAACTTCGAAGAATGCTATCGACAAAAATAATCCAGAATCTACTCAAGATTCTCTTCAGGAGTTTCATTTTACTGATGGTTATAATGACAATGTTATCGGATTCTTAAATTTCTATAGTTTGGGTAGGCGCTTGAAATTCAAAATTGAAAAACATTGAAATGTATGTTCACCTGGCGTTAGGCCAGTGTTTATTCGAGTCAAATTAAAATCGTGCATAATGGACAGGCCATATCATCATTCGGTTTACTGTTAACCATATCCGACTCGAATATAAACCTGGGCCGGAGCGAGTTTAGTCGCCCCATGATGAGCAACGTTGGAATGATGCCGGGACCTATATGCAGTTAACGCCTCACTTTGTAGAGACAAATTGAATCTATTCCCGTGCATCTATTTTGATTTCTTATTTCGATTTTTAATTTCTCTTACAGTAGCCATCCAGAGGGCGTCGAGCGCCCGCCTTTCATCCGGAATAGGGACCGGGCGCCGTGTTTCCGACATCGGAACAACGTCTTCCTCGCGTCCGTCATCCGGCCGTAAAGTGTCCTGCCCGCCGCCGAGAACGACAATCACTCTGCCGAACATGACCGGCCCGAAGCTGAACGGTAACGCGCGAACCCGCCGTATATCGTCCTCGTCTTCGACCGCATCCACAGACGATCCGTTCGATGAGAAAAAATCGAACAAGCCGAGTAACGGTTCGATCTACTAACCTATATGTATATATATTAAAAAACCGTCTAGTCTTCTAATATTATTTAGCGACGAAGTTTCTTGCCGAGACGTGTTAAAACAAAATAAACCTACACAGTTTCTAGTTCTAGAACGCATTATGTTTATGGGACCAAGTGATAGAGTTATGATGTTCTCCAACTGAATTCATTGAGGCACGTATCATGTATCGATATTAAACGTCGCTTCCGTGCGATAATGAAATATTAATAATAACGATGTTTTACTATACTGTACTATTGTTCTCACGCAACCGTCCATTTTATCTGTGCTGTCCGTGCGAAATATGTCATGCGTGGAACATTAAAAGGAAAATGAATTTTCATTATCCGTGTAAATATGTGATGTTACTGATGAAACGAGGTTAATTATATAATCGCGCTCATAGAAGTGGCACGTGTACTTCGCTATGCAATGCAAATCATATCAAAATTTGATAATCTCGCCATCAAAACGTGATATTTTCAGTTCGTCCTTATTCTATATTATTGCGCGAATTCTTGATATCCAGGTGCCCCAGATTACGAAGAAAATTGTATCATAAACGTATACTCCAGTATAAGAAGAGTATTTTCTATTCGTCAATTGTATCAAAAATATAGTCTTTTAGCCTTGTATATGTATATATACATTATATATATACATATAGCTATACCTTGGTATTTTATATTATATTATGATCACTTTTAATACCTAATAAATCATCGAAAATAACTGTACTTGTTCATGTCAATTTTGCTAGTCTCAAGTCTGGTTGTAATGGATACCATGGCGCAGTAGATGTTTCCCGACTCAACGACTATTTCCCGGTTGTTTTGAGAATACGTAATGTACACTTAAATTGTATGACGAAGACCCAGACAGGCGTGACGGAATCGTATCGACCACACCGACCTTGGTCGGAGCAGATATTTTTCCGAGCATGATATTTTCGGGATTAACATTTGAAGAAAATATTAACATTTCTTAACGGAGGATCGTGAAACAAGGTGCTCTGAAATAGCCTCTGATGCTCGGTAAATGTACTGAATTTTCAAAATTTTCACTTGAATAAACCACTTAATAACTTTTTCAAAAAGGTCGGGCCATATGAGTTTTGCTTCCGCCGCGCCTGCATTACGAAAATTAAACCAAATGCCAATGACCATGTTTCATCTGGTTGTCGAGATTCATTGATGTTTACGGACATCTGTTTTTTGTTGCGTAGAAGCATCTAGACAACAGCTGCTCCGCGTACTCGGGGGGGGGGGGGGATGGGGTATTATCGGCAGGGCCGGGGGCTTGAATGAACAGTGAAATGTAGGTACATGTACTGTTATTCTTCATAAATTATAACACATAACTGATTTTACATAATATGTTCGATATACATATAAACAAAATTACGTAAATAGCTAAAGAATTATGAATTAGATAATTAGATATATCAATTTATAATGTGAGGAATAAGAAGAAGTCAATTTTAGACTTGTTTTTGTCCTTATCCCTTATAGATTCTCTCTCACATTCGCACCTCATTCTCCCACTCGTTCATTTCTTGGACTCGCTCAACAACAAAAAATTAAGAATCGACCAAATGTGTGCACGTTGTATATTACATACATGTTGTAGGCCGACATGTTGGAGAACATGTAATGAGAATGAAATACATGCATAATATTTTACACACAAAGAATCGAGAGTAATTTATCTAAGAATTAACAATAAAACATGGAGGTACTGTACGTCGACATAATAGGTGGTTTGTCGTGCTATTCTGTTCCTGAAGGTCGACCGGTAAGCAGATAAAGCCATCGTTATTTGAATATTGGTTTTATCCAACGTATCATCAATTTAGTTGATTTCCCACAACGCCACTTGTTCAAGGTGAGTGCCTAGTTCAGAAGAAAATAAGGCGCTTGTAGGCAAGCGGGAAACCGCCGCTAAGAGGATTGAATTTTGATTTTGTAGAAACCCCTGACATATATTTCGAATGGATTTTCTGATAGATAGTTATGCATGAGGAGTTTCTAATGTCATTATCATTGGCTCCTTAAGTGGTGCAGTTCAAAGAAACCGATAATATAGGAGACGAAAAGTGAGATAAAGTAATGATACTTAAATAGTATGAGGAATTCAGATGCATAGAATAATTTACATGAAATGAATGCACAGTGAAAACAACAAGATAAGTAACCGTGTAACAAAAACGAATGAAAGAATGAGTAAGTGCCGTTAAGAATGTCTATGAATCGTAAAACTCACTTTCATTAAGATAGAGCACTTGCGTAAAGTAGGTCCACTTACCACGATCTAGCTGTTCTTGTCCTACTTTTCTCTAAGCAGTTCGAGCACGGATCAATGAAAGAAAGGTATGTGGATGTGAGCAAAGGGAAGAATTCAGGAATAGAATGGTTAGAAAAAGGAAGGCTGCAGGGCTAAGAAAAGATACTAACAAAATTATCATAAATTTTCTTTGAAAATCGTTAGTTTTTACCATATCAACTAAATCCTTTACCGCCTTCACTGGCGTTGCTCCAAAAAGCTAAATATGGGATTTTGTGTCTGTTCAATCTGTAAATTAACAACGGTGGATTCACAGCTTTTGGATTTAAAGACGGTGGGTAATGGTTGAAGATTGAAATATCTTTCAATCTTGTTTCATCACATGAAATCGACCTTTTAATTGACGAATCGCTTCTCGTGTTTTCTGCGGAAAAATTAACTAACGTAATTTATAAAAAAACAATTAGTTTTAACGAATTTACAATGCATAGATTTTCCAATAGAAATAATGAGTACGTGCTCTTCGAAACAACATTAATTAATGGGAAATGCATAAAATAGGTCAATTTTGGCCATGTCGTGCAAACTACTTCATATAACCAAACGAAGAATCACGGACGCACTTGTGTTGCCACGCAGCAAACTAATAGATTCATTAGTGGCT
>JAYMFW010196465.1:2499-14621 GCA_036785005.1 Tubulanus punctatus
TCTCAATCTAATAAAAAAACGAACAAGAATTATTTTCTGCGAGTCCATCAAAAAGTCTTTAACCATCGATTCTCGCAGAATGTTGGAAATGTTGATTTTGCAATGCCTGTTGGTTGAACTGAATGGTCGGGATCATTATTCAGCTAACGTGCCACAAAACAGCATCTGTTTTTAAAATAAATAAGCAAGATCGCAAAACAATAACTCAGCTTTTTTCTAGATTTTGTCAGACATACTGTCAAATATTTTCTATTAGTCTAGTGTATTTCTGTTTCAATAGTTTCATGGCAGCCAAGAAAACTATCTATCCGGAGCTATCTATGGTTTCAGATTCCAAAAAATATTGGTTTTGATTCCATATAGATGTGAAAGGTAACACAAAACCATAATGGAGTTGTAGCTTAAATCAGAAATGAATTCTATAGCGATATATGAAGATGACTGCTTTTGCTTTTTATGGTCATTTCATGGAAATGGAGCGACGCATATGATCAGCCATAATTAATCCATCGGTTACCTGTGGCTCTTACAGTAATATAAAACTAACATTTTTTTCATAATAATAAGAATATCTGTCTTGATATTTCGGCTACCGGTACTCTTGGTTTTATGAAAAAGCAGTTTTATTAACAAAATTCTATTTCAACACATGTCTTACTAGAATTATATTTAATGTTCCTGTTTTACTGATATATTCACATAACTCAACTTCAAGACATATTCAACATTCTTATTTTAACTGGTCTATAATGTCATTGTTGATTAAAGCTTACCAATTTCTCGTGAAGAATATTTTTTCAAAGCCACTCTTTGCTTTTAATGAATTTCAAATTTTCTTCTTTAGCTTAGTTTTCAATTTCAGTTTTTAATTTCATTTCAGTCGAGCGTTTGATTGAGTTAGTTTTCGTAATTCAAAGAATAAATGCAAACCATGATTTGCATTCATGATTGAGTAGTTTTTCTGTTTTTCCTCAATATCAGAGAAATTTCCACGGGCTATGCGTTGAATAATTTCTTGTAAAATTTGATAATCTGCATCATTTGAATCATGGTAAAGTAACTTCTGAAGAGCATTAAGGGTAATCTTTCTTGAGAAGTAAGTGGCTGGTAAATACTGAGGCATTTGTTTTGGGTTTTTTTCATAATTACTGATCCTTATGGATTCTTAAGTAGCCAATGTCATGTAACTAGGTAGGACATTATAAAGGTCAAAGTGTATCATACTGTGACTATGTCATAGGTAAATAACTGAGTGGCTGAAGCCATTTAAAATCGAAGAATCGGAGGTACACATGAAAAGGAGAAAAGTTAGTCTATCAGTTAGCACACTAGACTGTTTTACATCAGAGGTCATGGGCTCCATTTGCAGAAGAAGCACAGCTTTATTAGGCCTCTTTTATAATTAGTTGGATTACGGGATTTCCATGAAAAGTTTTGGGAGGGTAAAGGGAATAAAAATAGAAATAAAAATAAACTTAGCCGTGTTCAGACAACGCTAGTGTCTCGGGTCAAATCTTACCCGGAACTCGTTCCGGAACAAATTCCCAGGTCGCTCCAAGCAGAGTCTTCACACAGCATTTTGTTGGGCTTGTTTTTAGATGATAACTGCCTGTATTTATTTACTGCGCGAGACAATACAATACACCTAGCACCGTTCTACATTCGTCCCGTAGTCTTCGAATGACCCAAAATACAGTGCCCCCGGAACAAATCTGACCCGGGACAAATCCGCACTGACAATTTTGCTGGCACAAATCCGACCAAGGACGAATCGACCAGCGACGGATTCGTACCGAGAAAGGTTGATCCGGTTCGGATTCAACTCAGGTAGGATTTGACTCGTGACGAAACAGAGGCGGATCCAGGATTTCCTTAGGGGTCTGAAAAATAGATCTCTGGAGGTCAATATCCAGTATTTTAGGCCATAAATTACCAAAATGAGCTCCAAAATTTTTTTTGCACCACCTTTTGAAGGGCACTTTATTTTTTTGGGCCGGGGTCCTGATCTGCCCCTGCAAAAAGCGCTGTCTGAATATGGCTTTGGTTGTAGGTTCTTCTCCGGTCTCTTCCTCTGTAACAGGCAAAAAAGTAACCTCAATTCAGCACTTATGATGCCTCAGAAGACAATTTGCTGGTTCATTATGACTGACATCTGTGATATTGTGTGCCGGCGTCTATTCTTAGAATTAGATCTCAAATATTTACTCTAAACCAGTGACTGATTGTTGCTGTTTTTAGAATTTTTGCTGACGATAAAAGCGTAATCAATGAACCTCAAACAAAATCTTATCCGGTCGCTTATGCCTGCGAGCTACGAGTCGCTCACTGTACTCAGCCGGGAGATGATGCTGGCAAACTGTGGGCAGAAATCTTCCTATTTCACTGATTAGCTTTCACATGTCAAGCAATTTATAGAAAGATCTGTCGATGCCTTGATCATCGGTGGCAGAAATTACGGCGATGTCGGGATTTTTTGTTCAGCTTATCGATTTACACCGATGCTGAATGCTTCGAAACTATTTTCATTATGTGGATATAGTTGACAAGGTTTTACGTTGATGAATTTCAGCATATTCCTAATATTCCGAAAGTTAAGATGGAAAAATTGAAGGAATGAATCAAGTTCGTCGTAGAGCAAATCCAAGAGTTTTTTAGAAGAGTTTTTAAATCAGGACAGGGAGTTTTTACCAATATCATTCAATCTTTTCATAAATTAGGATAGTATAAATCGTGAATTTGTTTTGCTTGCAGTCAAACATACAATTCAATTCAATAAAACTTTTTATTGTACTCTAAATCAACATATATTGAAGCGGTCATGTATTTTCTATGCAATTTAGAATAATTTCTATTGGGCTGCTTTAGTTTATTCCTATGCAGCTCTCGACTATCAGTGCCATCTACCAGTTCATATAGGAACTAATTTCATACAAACCAATAACAACTCTAGGGACAAAAATTTTTTCAGCGTTCCACTTTTTGAAGATGAACTCTTTGAAATGGATTTCTGACTCAATATTTGAGCTTCTCTGTCATCTACTTTACCCGCGCAGAACGTCATGTCATGGAAGATTATGTTTTTTTCCCGGATCAATGAAGTTTGGGGGCGCACTATGGGGCTGATTGCGTAACGGGGGTGTTTACTGATGTATAAAGTCGGCGGCGATGGATCAAAAATCACAGCCCCGATCGTGGTTAATGAACAAACACAGCATAGTCTATTGAACGCAGATCATTGTACACTAAAATGTGCCGCGCTGACAAAATTGCCGCAAAGTGCCGTAGATTACGTATCTAACAAGCCCTAATAAAACGATGTTCTCCGATAGAAAAGTCGATAACGGCCGGCGTCCCGTGGGACAAATTTTTATCAGGGGTAGGTTCTGTCGAAGAGTAATCAGATTTACTATCTCTCCTGGAACAAGTTTGGTACGCGAGGGATCCGCTCAACAATCACGTTATCACCCCGAACGACCTTCACCTCGAGCGTCCGTATCCAATCAGCTAGAAATTGTCGATTTCCTTTTTGTCTCCATCGGTTCCTGATAAAGTGAAATTCTGTTCACGAATAGATGTGAGATGTGATTTTACACGTTGACCCCTGTTCTACATTTGTTTTATAGGCATACTGAACTGTGAGTGTCTCTTCTGACCATTTCAATATTTCTGTAGATTGCCACTCATAAGAGTCACATATTGCGTTATTAAGATTAATCCATTATCAACAATTTACATAAACCCACGATTCCCGGGGTCAAAAGATTCCGAAGTGTGCTTCAAAGAGCACATGTTGCTGACAGCTTAATGCCTTAGGAATTTTGATTTGACGTGTCTGTCGTCGCAGACATTTCTTTAAATGCTGTCGGATCAGCATCTCCAATCATTAATTAGATCAGCAAGAAATGAGTTCGAGATAAACAATCCTTTCAGCCGATATAATCCCAATAAATGCTTCAGTCTCTAGTTTGTCTATTACGGCTCTCTCGCGATGTTCTTTCATTTGTAGTAAATTGCTATCATTTCGCCCTCAACACCTGCCAGCGTTAGAATAATACGGCGTACGCCGGGAATAATTGAGCCAATTTGATCGAAAGTGATCACTTGGCTATGGAAACAATCTTACAGTGTCATTGTGAATATGAAGATAAATGATAACAGTACATTGGTGACTGCCTCGCGTCTCATCGATCATTTAGTTTCAAACTGATGCCGCCAGATTCGCAACAATTCCCCCCTGGGCTGCACGAATCAGGCTGCTCGGCGATAGTTATGAATCGATTTATGCAATGGACATTCATCAATAATTTTTTGGCAATATCTGTCGTCCATTTCTTCCGATGAATAAATGCTACGGCGTCGTATTAGAAAAAACTCTCCGCAATTCGGAATCTCGCGAATATCTTCAAAAATCGATCGGCCATTTTGTCTCCCTGGGCCAGACCCAGAGGCAATCGGGTCAGTGTAGTGTGCGCATAATTCAAATATTGTATTCGGTCATATTTTTAGGTAGGTGAGAACAAGATTTTTCTGTTATGAGTGGAAGGTTTCTTCTAACTACTATTTTTAGACATTAATAGATTGACATGTGTATCTCGCAGATGCCCTTGCAATGAGTTAAAACAATAGGACTATATTAGATCATATATCTATTGATATTCAATATATCAGTCGTGAGATTTTCATTCGGAATATTTTATATGTATCTTCTGTTTACGAGAGATGAAACGCTGGCCATCTTACATTATCTGAGAGGGCAAATATAGATGAATGATTGGAATTGGATTTACAAGATCCATTCCAAATCGTCATTAGAAACGAGGAAAAGGGTGACTGCACCTCTGAATTATTGAAAGTATTATCTAAGAAGGTGACATGGACTGTTTCGTTGATTTTTCATAAAAAACCAAGACAAACCGGGAAGTTGTGTCTATTCGGTCAGACCTAAGAACTCCTTATCAGATACTCCTAGTGTACTACTTTAAGAATATTGTCATGTGACAACTCCCTGCTTTAAGCTGCTTACCATAATATGAAACAATAATAAGTCAACGATTCGGTTTTTCACCGAATACATTGTGACATATAGTCTTATCCAGACGTGTGTAAAAAGGAATCTTGGCCTTTCTGTCCTAAGGCTCTCCTGAATGGAGAATACTGTGATTTGATGAATTAAACATTGCTTGTGAAAAAAACCATATACGTCTATAGGGCATCTTTTCTATTTCCTTAGTGACACAGAGGTCGATTTGGTACTCAATGATACCCATTTGCAAGATTGATTTCGTTAAAAAAGTGCCTAGAATAATTCAGATCATTCACCTGTAGTTGTATGTCGAATTCAATTACACAATCCATCTCATCTAAATTTTAATTTGATAAGGGCCGAGTTTTATCCGATTTAGTATTGACTTTCTATCACTTTGATTAACTAGTAAAAACATTTCATTTCATGTAAAATTTACATGTTACACTTCTACTGACAGATAACACGTGAATGCACTCGATCGAAATAAATAATTCAAGATTATGTGTCGCCCTTTCATGCAGCTGGTGTCTGCCATCTACAATTCTGTTCACGTTACTTGTCAATATTGTCAAGAGAAATGTTTGTCCGAGAGTCGAGAAAGAGAGAGTGATCGGCTAAGTTTGACTCCGGGTTAAAAATAACAATCCATCATTCTCATGAAATATTTTGCTACAAAAACGAAACACTTCCCAGTATTATTATGACTGATATGTTTGTTTTGAGGCTTATCGATCGGCGGTGAGAAATGCATTTTTATTTCCGTAAGGGATTTTAGGATTCGGTAGTGGTGGTAGATTAAGTGGTAATTTTCGACGTGCTTCTTGTTGAAAATTATAATTTGCTTCAGAATTAATTCATCAATTCTGACAGGTTCAATTTGATAACTGTAAATCTGTGAACTGGTCGAAATTTCATTGATGATACTATAAGATATTCGAACTGTTCTGATCAGACTTTCAGATTTCTACCTTGTCGCCATCTATGTTCGTGAAATCGAATTATACCTTTATATTTCCAAAATTATAAATTCACAATGAGGTCCAAGCATATATGATATTAGGAAATGAAATAATATACGTGACTTCTTACATGCTATGAATGACCACAATGGACATTTATAAGACAACATATGTTGGTAAGTTTTTCATGAACATGTAGTGATTGTCTTACAGTTGTTAATGCCAATGTAAGTTTCAGGTCTGATAAAAACTTTCCGTCTACAGACGTACAGACATACGGACGCAAACTGAAGGAAAAGACATGCTGGCACTAAAGTTCCAAGTGGGCCAAAGAGAGCTTTGAATTGTTTATTCTTGTGAATGTATATACATAGTGGCATTTGATGTACTGTATTCCTTCAATGAGAGAAAATAATCAACTTATTTGATAAGGAAGACCCATAATACATAGAGACCAAAACACGTCTACCTTTTGTACTAGAAATCAATCAGGAGAAAGCAGAAAGGAGGTCACCACTGAATGGCCCTCAGTGACTGCGACGTCTCGATTGGGGTTGGTGTCACTTCTGTACGGTACTTGGATGTTCAAAAAGCTGAAAAATGCTTGTCTGAACATTTTTTTGATGGCCAGGTAGAGAATGAAATTCACACTTGAATTTATGATAGTGGTAGCGTGGGTGGTATTGAGTTGAACAAGGCCTTTAAATATTTTACCCATCTTTGCAATCACTTTGGGAAATTCAAAAATTATGAATATCATACTCATAACCAACACCATTATTATGATATTCGACCACTTAGGCTTTTCTTCACCTCCTGTGACGAGTTTTCTCCGCTCATTTGCTTTTTACGTAAGATTATTATAAGGGCTATGTTTGCTGCTATAATAAGTTGGGTAAAATTATACGAAAAAATGGAGCGACGCCACGATTCATGAGAAAGTAGTAATGACTATAATGGTTGTATGCATATGAATGATCCCCACGATTATCAGCACTTTTCATTAACTTGATCCTTATAGTAAGTGAAAAATATGAACACATAGAGTAAGAACGGATTTGAGGATTCCATTTCTGATATTGGTTTGATGCTGTGAAATCATTTTGAACCTGATGTCTAAGATGGCTGCCAATATGATTGAGAAAAAACATAACTTTTGAACGGTAAAGGAAGATGTAGGGTTTGCCATTCATAAAGTGCTTAAAGGAAAGATTATAGCTATTTTACTTACAAGTCCATGCTTCATAATGCTAGGTTTAGTAATGGCAATTTGTGATTATAGGGCGCAGTGGTAATTTCATAATCAAGTACGGTCAAAACTGTTGATGTCAAACCCATTTATTTTGCTTACTGTTAAATATTAAAACAAACTACCCCTATAAAATCTACTGCAGCAAGATAAATAAGGGAACAAATTATCCTTTAAGATATGCTACTTGTTATAGCTGTAACTTAAATACATGTAAATGAAACCACAAAAACCATGTCAATACAAAATCAAGACAAATGGCACCAAAGTTTAACACAATTAAACCCCATTTAGGATTAGTCACAAATTATGCTTTTGTCTGATGCTACACATTGTTTCAACATTGTTTCAGGTTAATCATTATGACATTGAGAGATGTGATCAGTCTGAATCACAGCATTCTGTCTCACTAGATTCTGAATCATCAGATTCAGACAAATCATCCCATCTCTGTACATCATCATTTCCCTCCTCCTCCTTATCTGAATCGCGCTCATCTTCTCCGCTGTCTTCAGCTGACCCTGATGCAGGTAGATGCGTCGGGAGAGCAGGTCGCGTGCAGCGGACAGGGCGACAGCAACCAGTCACCAGCTCCCAGCCATGTTTGATTGGTGAGGGGTGGTGCTTCAAGGAGGGTTGGGGTACTAGATATGACAAGTAGTTTGTGCGGTGACAGTGATGACGTAGGCTATCAGCAGCATCTAGAGGGAGACATATGAATGATGCCTTCTTCACTTTCTTCCACTTCACAACATGCTACTCAGCCATGGTGTTACTCTTGTTGTCGCCGGTGATAACCTGTCGTGTGAATTCGAGGAGCTCCCTTACCAACTCCTCTTCAAGGTCAAGGCTCTCTCGGCACCGCGATAGCTGTCATTGTGCTACAGGGCTCTTCGCTCTTCTTGGTCATATACTGACTTCTTTCCCTTGTTGTAGAAGCCTGAGTTGGCATCACAGCCTGTCAAACAGTGCAGCTGTACAATGCAGTCTGCCATCTCCTCAGTCACAAGGCTACAGCAAAAGACCATCTCCTGTTTTCTCTTAATACAGAGCATACCGGGCAGCTGCTGAGAGATGATTGCTGCCGCCATATATAGGCATCGGTATCAGCGGCATCAATGATGACAAGGCCACTGTAGCCCGACTCATGCAGAACTGCATAAGCAGAGAAAAAGACAGTGTCAGGCTCAGACTGGCATTGGTTGCTGGGTTGAAAAGTTGGTGCAGTGGGAGCCAACAGAGTAGACATTCTCAGCAACAACACTCTGTGCAAGGTCTGTCAGGTAGCTGTATATAAGTTTTTGCAGCCGTCCTTTGTAACTGACGCTACATAGCAGCGTTTTGAATAGTCTGTCAGAGGGTAAGGGTCGCTTATCTTCGTGTAGGTGTTATGAACAGGTGCCTTACCCTGTACCCACAGGTCATCTTTAGTCAAGTATGCTGCGTCGTATGGGATTCACACACATGATACGGCAAGCATGACAATGATGAACAAAGATGATGGATGACAACTTGTGGATGTAGTCCGCCTACTCGTATGGGGCGCCATCTTGCATCTGCCGATCTTCCGCTGACGGAGTTGCCATCCTCCAGATCATGACCATGTTGATGAGAACAATGTAGGGTTTCTGAAGTGAGAGCTTCTATAAGCTTCCTATTCTGCATCTTCCTGTATGTGCCATTGGAGTGGACTAGAGTAACACACTCCTCAACAACATGAAAATCCAGCAACTCAGGGAGGTCCACAAATTTACTGACCTCAACCAGGTTGATCACTGCCTTGGGTACATCTGCTCCATCTCCAGGAGCAGAGTGCCAGGCCCCATGTGCCTGGAGAGAATGGAGGTTTTCTTACTGCCTACTCGATATTACAAGAAGCTGGTCAACTTCTCGCCCACATCATGGGCTGAGTTGAAGTTTGCGACAGAGGCAGGCATGGCTGTAGGGTGCAAGGGTGTGTGAGGCTGGGTCGAATGGGAAGGACTCGAAACTCATGAATGCATGCAAGCAGGTCCTGCACTTCCTGCAAATCATTGCGCATCCGTTTTGGGCTGCATTCCGTGTGCTTCTTTTCGGTTGGCCGGGGTATTGTGACCTGCCCGGATCCGGGCCACTTTGTTCACATTTCTGGAGTGCACCAGCAGCTGCTTCTCATTTTGGAGGATGCAGAGCCAGCCAGACTTCATTTTGCTTCCCTTTTTATGGTACACTCAATCCACATATCCCAGGTCATGTTGGAGTAGGGTTTGGCTGTGATGGACTGAGTGAAATCAGTGCAAAGGAAGACAAATGGATCATCAAGAAGAGCTATTAGCATTGGCCAGAAGTCAGGAAGCCACTTGCGGTATACCTATTGTTGTCATATGCTACCATCCATGGCAGCATGGCCTTATACCATTATGAGCTCTATCCTAGAACCATTATTCATCATATCCAGCTGACAGGATCTTCATAAATTGCATCACCATTGTTTAATTTGTCATTTTAGTCTGATATATCTTGTGCTATGAAAATAAAAGCTTAAATTTGGGTGAATTTTCTTGCAAGGCACACTGTTTATTTATCAATATACATATATTTCACATTCACATCATTTTGACAATGGATTCAAGGTATGAATGAAATATTATACTTTTGTGATATACATGAATTTATTAAGCAATGTTTTGGAGAATAAATTCTGAAATTTCCAAAACTTCTAAGATTAGAATTTAATAGCTTGAGCCATCAATGAAACACAATACCCTTCTGAAATTTCCAAAACTTTTCAATTTACAACATAACAATATCGTGTCATTTGTAATCATTCCAATTCGTTAGATATGAACGCATCAGATTTGTGTGAGACGATGGTCGCAAATTCATCTCATTCAAACTCATGTGCCATACCAGTCTTACCGCTGAAAGATTTCTATGAAAAGTGGATTGTGAAAGGATACGTTTTACCACCTCTTATTGTCGTAGGGCTTGTATTGAATTCGTTTGTCATCGTTGTCTTCAGAAAAATGACTGCCAACAGTCGCTGTATAATTTTGCTGAATATATTATCTATCATCGATGTGGAGTTTTTGCTCATGAAATTTATCTGTGAATCTGTTAGATACTACGTCCACTAAACTACTTTTGGTAGAAAAATTAGGTATTTTGGATCAAACCGAGTTTCACCATTAATGTACATCTGGTTGATATGGTTGTTTAATGCATCTGTCATGTTTCGAAACTATTTCGTGGCCATAATTCAATGTGAAAGATTAGTTACAATTATGTTTGTGTGGCACATACATGATACTAGGATTTTAAACATGGTCATAGTTCTAACCTTCATATTTTCTTTCTCGATGTGTTCATATTATCCACTTACTATAAGGATCAAGTCAGTGAAAACTACTGATATTCGTGGGCATCATTTATGGGCATACAACCATTATCGTCAGTACTACATGCTCATGAATCGTGGTTTCGCTCCATTTTTTCGTCTCATTTTACCTACCATATTTATTCTAGCAGCAAACATAGCCCTAGTGATTGTTTTACGAATAAAAGCAAATGAGCAAAAAAAAATTGTCACAAGAGGTGCAGAAAGGCCTAAATCGTCAAATGCCACTAAAATGGTGTTGGTTATGAGTTTGATGTTCACAATTTGTGAAATTCCTGCAGTGATTGCAAAGAATGGTAAGACATTTAAAGGCCATGTTCAACTCAATACCACACACAATATATCTACTACCATAAATTCATGCGTGAATTTCATTCTCTACATGGCCGTCAATAGAACTTTCAGACAAAGATTTTTTCAGCTTTTTGAATACAAATAAATCATGAGTCTTTCTTATCAAAAATATTATATTTATCAATCGAAGGATTACAGTTCACTCATGTAGCATAAATCATTTGACGATAGTACTGGCAGGCCACCCGTGGCCCATGCCTGGCGCCATCCGCTCCTCGTTTGCGGCGGCCATTTTGACAGCCGATGGCGTGCGCACAGCAGACTTTCCCAGTGTCGGAAACTATTCTTAAAGATAAAATTGTTGATATTTGGCAGGATTATCTCTGCTATACAATATCAGCACCTTCAATTACAAAGAAAAAAATATCGGAATCTGCCATTTTGAACGATCACATAATCACGGGAAATGTATCGACGAAAATGGCACTCAAGCACTGATGGCTCCACGTCTTTGGCAAACGGCGCGCCATCCACTCCTCCTGTGCGCCGGGCTTTACTGAGCATACTGTGGTATTGAAGTATTGAAGTCATTCATTTGTTGCATCTTTAATCTTAAAGTCCCCAAAACTTAGTTGTATATTTCTTTCTCAAGATTCCGTGCACTAGTGTTAGGATGATAATTTAAAGCTTCGATACTTTTGGTGATCAGTAGCAATGTATTTACGATGAGGCACAACATTGGCAGTGGTGTGAAAATCTACAGACCTGCCAACCCTCCCTATTATGGAGGGACAGTCCCTATTACACATTGATTATGCCCTTTTGTTGCAAAAAATTATTTGATATGTTAATACTGTCCCTCTATTCTAATGAAAGTTATATGACCCCCCAAATTTATGCCAAATTCTTCACATTTCCAATAAGGGTCCCTCTATGATATGTGTTTTGTCCCTCCTGGATATTCACCAAGGTTGGCAGGTCTGCATCTAAATATTCCAGTCCTCGATGAGTGAGAGACACTTCCATACCTCGACACCATCTTTGTTCATTACATTGAACCAAACTTGAATGCAACATATTGACAATTCGAAATTCACAACGAATTCCAAGCATATTTTATTTATAAAAGAATTATGTATGACTCCTAATGTGTGACTAATGACAGAATATTCATAAAATGATCGATTTTGACGAGGGAGTTGTGGGATTTTTTTATGA
>JAYMFW010196798.1:0-10353 GCA_036785005.1 Tubulanus punctatus
AACTTGGTACACAGGTACAGCATTGTCCATAATTGATACCTATCCAAGAATTGAGCTGATGGGGTGACATTCATGGCGGACGGCCACTTTCTAGTAAATATTTATTTTCATAAAAAAATTCAGATTGTGGGTATTTTCTCTGTGATAATCATCTAGCCTATTTAAGAAAGATCATACAATGGCATGGTGCTATAAAACTGGTCATTAATCACAAATGATATGCATCACAGATGAGAAGTAAGGTACGTGTAAATGTATGATCATCTTTTCTCTCGATTTTTATTTAAAGAACAAAAAGAGACCGCTGTTAACATATGATACTTCGATAAAACACGTATATAAGAAACCTGGTAACTACGTAGTCACTCTGGAAGCTTTCAACGCAGTCAGTCGCTTCTACAGGAAATTCACAGTCCATGTTTATTGTAAGTGATTTGATGAATCAATTAAAAAGTAGTTTTGGAGTATTCTTTGATGTAATACTAAGCTACGTGTATTATTTTTTAACAGCGAATTCTGACAGGTTCCTGATTGTACGTCTTGGATTTGATAAGTATCTTGATAAGATGAAAATCGACACAGAGGAGTGGCGTTTGTTTTTGGGTAACTTGTTAAGGAACAAATTGATTGCAGTAAGTAATAAACACTAAATGAATGAAAATAGATTTTGTACCGTCTTATTGATTTTGAGTGTTATGAATTCATAATTGTGAACTTTTATTTTAGACGTTGACAATTCCAAAAGATGTAAGATTAGGTGTGGTTGTTAACACTGGCATACCAACAACTGCGGATGTTGAAATTTATACGAACAAAGCCGACTCTGAAATTGATAAAACAATCACTTCTCAAATAAGGGAGGTGTGTAAGATAATAGTTTAACCTCGTTATAGCAAACTTTTCTTTTAAATATTTAATCCCAACATTTTAATCTTGGATTGTTGTATCCAATAATTCGTGAAATCAATGTCCGTTCTATCGAAGGTTCACTGTTTCCATGTACAAGTATTATACTTTTTACAGTTAGGAGAGGAAATTGTTACAAAAGTAAACAGGAGCCATGTTATGATTGATCTGATTAATGGTTATGTGATACAGATTAGAAACGCTCGAATTTATGGTACCGGTAAGTCATATACAGCATATAATTCGACGAGTTAAATGACCTGGTTACTTTTCTGTTGTTACAATTTCAGTTCTATCATAATCTGACCTCAGGAGCGTCTCCAACCCCGGTAAAACCATCGAAAGGAACATCTGGTCTTACAGCCATCTATATCTGCGTGCCAATACTGATTGCTGCAATATTTGTGTCAGCCCTGGTTTTTCTCCATTATCGAAGGTAAGACAATTCCCCTTAGAAAGGTACCTGGTTCCCGTGGTCATTGAAAATGTCGCCAATAAATTTCTATATCAATATCATCACTAGATGTGTTTTGAAAATAAGACAGAATTGACGATGAAAGTGCAAAAAACCTGGAAAGTCAGAAAAAATTTTGATTACAGGTCAGGTAAAATCCTTGAAAATTCATGAAATATGTCATGGAATTTCCTTCTATGATGAGTGCAAGAACCCTGATATCATGATAAAGGGATGGTTTCAATTTTCAGTATTTCCATGTATAATCTACTGGCCACATTCTTCTATATCTTCTGTATGGAAATTAGTAACAGGCATGTGTCAATTTTGATTGTCTATTATAGAAGATTTAGGCATGTTCATCGTTATGCAATGATGCGAAACCGTCCACAAACTGATAACCTTCTAAATGACATAGACGATGATGATGACGATCCACCATTGGATCCTAATCCAAATATATTCAACTCTGATATGGATGATGACCCTCTTGGTGAGTAAAGTTGATTAACAATGCCAGCAATCCATTTGGATGCTTGTAATTGAGTAATTCGTTATAGACTTAATTGATGGACAAATTTATAACACTTCATTTTCTATGTAATTTCTATACAAACAAGTAACTCGCGCTGCAGACAAAATGTATACCTGACTTAAGGTTGTGATAAGGCCAAGAAAAAAAGCTACTGTTTCTCATCACTTTCAAAATCAGGCACCGTCACTTACAGCTAATAGAAATAAAATCATTTTTTCCATTGGTTTTCAATTGAAAGGTATCCACCCACATGCGATACTTAGGCCAAAAATAAATTATATCTGTCTGAATGATGTGATAAAAAGCACCCACCCGCATCATATTTTAAAGGAATAAGTATGATAAGAAACAAGGCACAAATTTTCTTTGGCCTAAGCCTATGCCAGTTATCCATTTCCTCTGCATTGATGAAACTTCTTCATGTATCATGTCATATTTTCTTTTCATATGTTGCTAGCTATTGTGGGTGAACCGACCTTAGTAATGATGACTGGTGCCGAAATTGTGAACGACGGTGAAGGAAATCAAGTTAATGTCTGAGACAAAGACAAAAATTAAAGATCAAGATGTGATACTGGTAGCTTTGTCTAAATATCTGATAGCGTCATTTTTGCTGCTGCAAAGAGAGAAAGAACTTCGGGATATGTTTTCATACTTGTTTACACGTCGTTATGGCATAATAATGGAAATCTCTCAGACTTGCTTGCTTAATGGTAATTTCAAGTATTTCAAAGGCATATCTCAATTCAGAGTAATCAACTGATGTAAATAGATTTTGCGAAGACATTTCTTTGGTGAGAGATGAAATTGTGCTTTACAAAACATTCCAGACGTTTTTTATGATTTTTGCCCCAAAAATAGTATGTGATGTATAAAACATGTGATGACAATATACTGTACATTATCTGTCTCTGTTTCCAGTATCTTCTTCTTATCTAAATGCTTGGGACCAATTGCCATGTCATCATTTGATCATAGCTCATTCCTTCAAATTATAGATCTCAAAAATTGTGATGTCTTTTTTGTTTTATGTCTGTCTCAAATGTCAACTAAATCTATACAAATTGTGGTGGCAGTCCTTATACCAACGTATGAAACAGTTGAATTGCAATGTTGCTTTATTTCACTTATAAATTTTCGGGTCTTAGATCTGTATCAATTTGTAAATAATCTTTTTTATATGTTTACTATATTAATACAATGTACCTCATCACTGATCTTTTGCCAAGAAAACTTTGGTCAATGATAGAGGTGATCACACATTAAAAGTTTGAATCACTTTCTAACTTCATGTATTAGTAAGTTTTTCAGTGCCAATCAGAATCTGTAACTATTTAATGGAGCATACCATATACCAAGTTTTGAGTGATTGATCCGAAGTAAAAACCTTCATTCAGGCCAAGGCTCATTTTTCAATTTAGGGGAGGAATTTGAAAATTTTGGCAGTAGCCCCAAACAATCTTGAAACTTGTTATGTACACATTTTCAAAGTCAGGTGCGGTTTTTATTTTAATTACAAATCCATTAATCGAAAGTGAAATTGCGATGTAAAATATATATATTACATGTATATATATGTTAATGTAATTCCGAAACCAAATGTACTGGTGATAAAGTATTGTTTGTTGTTCTGAATGGACATGAATAGTTGTTATAAACAATAAAATAATGAATTCTTTTCTAATCCGGTTGTTTAAGTACAATTTTTTGAAGCGAGAAGTCATCCTTAACATATTTGCAGTCTGCTTCAACGAGTATCGAGTAGTATACTGTCTTCAGTGTTACTTGGTTGTACTACTTGGTTCTTTTCCCTGAAGCTAATGTCGCTCGGAAGTATCTCGAGATTAGGGGCCATCCATAAAGTATGTATGCCCAAAATAGGTAAAATTCGGACCCCCTCCCCCTGTATGCTTTTGGCATAACCCCCCTGTATGCCTGTACGCAACCCCAGGTAAAAAATCGTATTAATCGTGAGGAATCAGATCTATAATTAAACAGATTTTAACTAGTGTTTAACCCTGAGACCAAGAATTCCGACTATGTAATTACAATAATATCAGGAAAGAGGCACGTCAAACGTGAGGGAAGTGCGCAAGTCCCAAAATTTGAGTTAAAAATTAAAAAAAGCGTACATACGTTTTGCCAATGACCCCCTCCCCCTGTACCTTTATGGTGTGACACCCCTCCCCATCCAAGCGTACGTACTTTATGGATGTTACATGTAATGTCAAAGCTTGTTATAAAGCCAGCCTATATAATGCTACTGCTCTCGTGTTATAATAACACCAGCTTTTTCTAACAAATAGATCTGCTGTATTTAGTTCAAATTCAATCGAATTGTTGCCCTTTAAAATGACACATATTTCAAAATGCCAATGGTGGAATTTTATAACGAGCTTTGAATGTACATAATATATTCGAAAGCTTTCTAATGACACAGTAAACTGTAATTTTATTTTAGGAAATAGTCCGTCTACCTCTACGTAGACAGAAATATCTGGATGTGACAAGCTGACCAGATTTCAAGGGGATGGGGGGCCTGGATAGATCGTTTCAAACATGTGTTTCCCCGCAGTCATTCATTATGGGATGAATTCTTGTCCAGCTTAAAACAATCCGAGTTTCCAAATATTATTTCGAGTTTTGTGCACTACTACATTTGTACATGCCACAATTTTCAATGCTGAATCAATAGACGTGGATGGTATTCATTATTAAAGGTACATACAGTACAAGATCTTAATAAGTCATAATGACTCGAGACTCTACTTGAGGAGGCAAAGAAAATCTTAATTTTTGATCCATAAAAATCCAACTCGTTATATTGCAGTAGATACCAATCAACTCAGTTACTGTCCCAGACAGTTTCTGAGTAACAAGTGAGGTTTCATTATGAGTAGCGGTAAAACGGAATTAAAAAAGTTCTACTAAAGATTTTGGTCATTTCAGATTAATTCATACCAAAGATGTCTGTTATACGTTTACACAGAAAATAATTTAATGAGTAATTCAATTACAGCAGAATAACAGTGTTTATATTATTTCGTACAGTATTTATACATAACTTATTTTAGATCATTTTATCAGGATGAGACCATGAATTTAATGCGTAGCTATTTCATAAGGCAGTACATATACACTACTTGCCAAATAATCTAAAGTCTGGCAATCTATCTTTGAAAAACATAAACAAAATACCTATACCCAGGACCGCAACTGCTGCACCACCCTTAACTAGAGTTCCATATTCAGTTTGAAGATTTTCACCATTTGAGGTGATGTCAGAATTACGGTTACAAGTTCCACTTTTGTCATTTTGTTGATTTTGAGCAGAACTTTCTTCTTGTTCGGTCACAACAACTTCATCACATACTGCATCACATACTGCATCATACACAGGTCCTGTATGATTAGATACTTCAGCATTACTCTCTGGTGTTGATCCACATTGAGCTACTGGACCTTCAGATAGATAAGCATTATAACTATCTTCATTGCCATAGGACGAATTTTCTTCAGTATCTAGGGAATAACTGTACACTTCTGCCCCGGTTTGATTATCATCTGTTTTTTTATTAGCAAATTCAGTCTCCCCTGCATCCTCAACATCTTCTTTTCCATCAATACTTTGAGCAGTAATATCAGCTTCAACTTGTGCACAAGTCTGTTTTGCTGCAATTTTTAACATGGGACTTTCTGTCACTAATTGATCAATAGTCTCAACTGTCTGGTGTTCAGTTGTTTTCTTCTCATTAGCACCTTCATTCTCATCAGCAACCTCAACGCTTCGTTTTCCATCGACAGTGATATCAGCTTCAATTTGAGCATTAACTCGTTGTTTTGCCGCCATTTTCAATGTGGGACTTTCTGTCACTAATTGATCAACTGTTTGGTTTTCAGTTGTTGTCTTCTGATTATCACATTCAGTCTCACCAGCAACCTCAACACTTTGTTTTCCATCAACAGTTATATCAGCTTCAATTTGAGCACAACTAACCTGTTGTTTTTCGGTCACAAATTGGTCAATAGTCTCAAAAGTAGGGTTTTCAGATATTTTTTGCTGATTAGCATATTCCGTCTCACGAGCAATCTCAAGACCTTGCTTTACCTCAATCCGTTCGACAGTTACCTCAGCCTTAACATCAGAACAAGATGCCAGATTTTCCTCTTTTAATGGCAAGCTTTTAGTCTGGTTTTCTGTAAGTTTCTGGTCAATGCATTGAGTATGGATGTCTGGTTCGATTGCTTCATTATGTAATGATGTATCTGGCATACTGTGATGATTTGGTGTATTTTCATGTAGCATTTTGATCCTTTTCATTTCATCTGTGAAATTCTTAGGTTTAGCTTGTGTACCTGCGTCCCATGCAATTTCCTCAGTTGTCGCTGATGTACTAGTAAGGCATATGCTGCTGGTTTCAGTTAATTGGCTTTCTATATTTTCACCATTATATGATGGTTTCGCAGAAGGTAATCTAACACTAAGTGATGATTTTTTCGACAACGGATGGCTTGTCTTTATAGGAATTTTAACTGGAGAAACACTTTCATCCTCTCTCGGAAATTCTGAAGGTAAAGCTAAGTCTTGTCGCATTTTTGCATGATCAATAAAATGTGAATCGTCCAATTCTTCACCCATATCCCCTGTCTCAAAGTTGTGTCTCTTATTTAGTATTTTCTCTTCAGATTTACAATTTTCGTTATCAGCACTAGAATTGTGCTCTGGATTATTGTTCTTTATACTTATCACATTCAGATTATAGTTTGGATCCGATTTATTCCCAGATCTCATTGATTCACCCGACACATTAAAATTTCTATCTACTTGCTCTTGTTGCGGGCAATGAGTAACAACGGATGCGTTTATTTCATCTCCATTTGTATCATCCTGAAAATGAATCACCCAAACTTAAGTCAATCGGAGTAAAACAAACTTAGCTAAATGATGTCAAATTCAAAAGGTCGATTAATTGCAAAATGGAAAAAAGATTGCTGGATGAGTAATTTAGATAATACTTAGCTTGACGAAACTAACCTCACTGAATGATAATCCAGAAACCCATTCAAATCCCTCCACAGTACTTATTTCATATAATACATCTATTCGTTCGATTTCATGTAATGCTCGTAGGATTTTTCCGAATGTTGGTTCTTGAGCTGATGTTTGCCAAAAGTCAAGCATCACTAAAGTAGGGCTATATTTGGTTGTCCTTGCAGCAGCAATGTCGTCTTGACCAAGTCCTATAAGGTAAAAGAATTAAAGGTTAACCTTTTTTTGTTCACTGACAGACCAAGAGACAACCTGCTTAGTTTTAAACAGCTCCGGTGTTTCATGTACGAGTTTTAATTTTGTTTACTTAATTGTTGGTTTATCGAGAAGGAGATGGAAAGTGTGAACCCGGAAATAAAACTTTTAGTACGAATTTGAAGTTCTTTTCAGCAGTTTAAGATGAACTGTTTGCTGATTTTGATTCAGATGATTGATTGAGAGAATATTCTTAATCAGAATCGAAAGAATCTGTAAGTTATAATGAAATTCCCTGCTTTCTGGTGCTGTTGATGATTCTGCATCTGAAATTTCTGACCACACATGGCCTGGACAAGATTAGCCTGAAATATAGCATATTTGTTGAAGAAAACCTTTTTGAGGTAAAAACTCCCTTTGAGGGCATTTTTTACAATTATGCCCCTGAAAAAGAATTTTGCAGGAAATTCCCCATTTGCATGATTACCGGTAAAGTTTAGGATGTTTGCAACAAAGGGTTTTTACTGCTAAGAGTTATCTCTAATACTATTTAGGAGTTACAGTGGTTTGAAAATAGGACTGCGTAATTTTCTTTTTCCTGTATTGAAATTTGGTCTGTGAGGGTACTATTTCGAATTTGGTCACATAAAAGAGTTATTAAGATGAATCATTATGTTCTTTTCATTTCATAGATTGATAATCTTTTGCATACCTAATTTTTCAGCTAGAAATTCCCAATTGCGTGTGATTGAGTCGCCAGATGAAGAATCCAGCCCAAACCGCAATTTTTCACTGACAAAACTTTTAAAAGGCAGTTTTTTGTACAGGGTGTGCATCGAGGCTCGTCTGGAAGGTTCGGCGTGTGAGCCCATAGTTTCCTACAATTATAATTTGTATTATCAGCGTTACTGTATCAGATTTCATGAACAAACAGATGCATGAAAAGCTTGTGAAGTTCTTACCACGGTCGGTTGCTCTGCTAGCTGATTACGGTTACTATAATTTCTACCTACAAATATATAGACAGTACAGAACAAAGTGAAATCCATGAAATCCATTTAGGCAAGAGATTTTCCAGCGAGAAAAAAAGCATTTAAGAAAGAAGATGAAAGTGTTATCATATTTCTTTCAGTGGTAAGATTCAGAATAAACTGCCAGAAAGTGACGTAAGATATGTTCTTAATTAATCAGGAATTTTTTATTACCAGTAGGCTCTTGGCTAAATGACAATGATAATGCCATCAGATGAGACTTAAGATGTGGGGAGCAAAATTTTGCTCCGATACATTGGTAATACTCGAGAAGGAAAATGTATTAAATTTCTTCATTGCCTCCTTCCAAAAAATCTTATTCCATTTGGCCTTAGAGTTGACAGTACAGACATACCCATAAGAATATCAGCCACTTCATCAAGTTTCATATATTCGCTTCTTAACACCGAGACGAGCTGTGGAACCACATTTTTCTTTCCATACAAATATTTTAGAAATCTATACAGGGCTTCAGTTTTTCCTTCCGATTTATAGTCGCACATTATCCCCTCCTGCAATTCAATCAAATGGTTATAAATGATACCGGTATGAAATCTGTCACTAAAGTTGAAACACCACATCAATGATATTGTCCAGAGGCTATTGTACTCGAATCCTGACACAAATTACCGCTCAACTCTATATCATGAACATATTTTCATTGTTTATTATAGCCTAAAAAAGAATCTCAGTTAATCTCAGTTATGTGATGATATCTCCTTACCCACTCTTGTTCTGACAAGTTATGGTGAAACTCAGTATTTTTTAGTTTTCGAACGTCTAACATACTCGACACATCGTTGATACGGTGTTCCAACCTCTTGATTGCTTTTTTCTGTTCTTCATATTCTGCGGAAGCCATATTTCCTACAATCAAATAGTTATTACTGAATACCGGTATGTATGTAATGATTACCAGCGAATGTACTTTCAACCTTATTTCAACCTGACCTCTGACACTTCAAAAGGCTTATATACACTTACACTCCCTGTAATACAAGTCATGCCAGAGTGATTGAGGCCACTGAATAGTGACTTAGACCACTCTTAGTGTCCAACCGAGTGGAAAGTAGGCCTACAGCCAGAAATCTCTGTCTATGTCAATCTATGAAACTGGAGTATATATATAGCTTGTTACACTTTGAAAAATGTTTTTTTAGTTGATTGCCGGAGTTGGCCTCGAAGAGCATAATCTACGATAGGTGACAGGCCTCTGCGCTTTACTTTTAGTTTTACACTCAGCTATAACACTCAGCCAGCCCAGTACTCACTCTTGCCATTTTTAGTGAAACTGGTGTGAAGAATGAAAATTCTTTTAAATTAGTTGATCCAAAAGAATTTAAGTTGTCTTATTATTACTTACTCTTTTACCACCGGTCTTAAAGTAAAAAGGACTATAGAAGAGAAAATACCAATCCTTCAACTTGTGTGATTCGCCAGAGTTGACGGGGCGGCTAGGGTCAATTTACACTAATACTGACACTGGTTAGTCATGCACCACTGGTAGTGGGGAAATCCCTACATAGAAATCAAATCGGATTCGAATCCCATAAACAAAGAGAAAATGGTAAGCGATTCATTTCCAAGCTAATCAATAGAAAAACAATACAAAAAGATCCATCTTTCGCCGATTGGACACTTACCCATAATTCAGCCCATATACTAACGAGTAACAAAACATCAGTCGGTGACATGGAGAATTGTTCATTCAACAGATAAGAATTTCAGCAACAAGTGACTTCAGTCCTCCCAGCAATGAAGTTAACCAGAATATAAACTGAGGCAAAGATTCATATCATAGATATTTACAGTCCATGCAACTTTTATTTCTAAGGTCAGTGAACATTATTTCATTCGTATATGATACAAGAGCCATTCTCAAAAGTAGATACAATGTACAAATGATTTCAATTACAGTGTCAAGAGGTTGTAATCAGAGTTAGGTCAGCTATCCTTGCCTAGCAAGAATATCAATGCTGCTAAAAACACATTTCACATCCTCAATAATTCTACTTGATGAGTTTACCGCAAAAAAACATGATCATTATTTACATATGAAAAATGAAGTATCACCATCGAAGCATAGAATGATCAAACACTTTTTATGTATGAAAACCAATTAAACCGTTAGCGTTATCTGCTGGGAAAACGGATTCAGTCGCTGATGATAACTTTTTTCAGG
>JAYMFW010196909.1:0-14592 GCA_036785005.1 Tubulanus punctatus
AAACTTACTTCAAATTCAATTACATTGTCATCATTTATAATGCCAAATTCGTTATAACGCCAGATATTTCTCATGTCCCAATAATGGCTTTATAAGAAGCTTTGATTGTATATACATATCCATTTCATGGTCTGCAAGATGATTTATTTACATTCTGATCAGTTTCTATACTAGATCAGTTTCTTTATTACCATGTACATGTGGTCGAGTGGTCTAAGGCATAGTGACACCTTAGCTGCTAGGATGTACTTGGGAGATTGTGGGTTTGAGCCTCCTGGTCGGCATTAGTAATGCAGGTTTTCTATCCCTATGCCTTTCCAGAGTGAACGTGCTAATATGAGCTTGGTTGGAAAGGTTTGGTGGTATCACTCGTCATGAGGTCTTAATTCCATAGGCCCTGGCTTCCCCAGATAACCAAGCAGCGTAAAATAACTCCCCACCCTCGGGGCATTATTTATTTATTCATTTATATAGAATCTTTTGATACGATCCGTGATGACAGTAATAACGTCACTCATGAGGTTTTGGGAAATCATACTTGCCTGAGATTGAGATTGCGAGATACGGGCTTCAATTTGTTTCTTTAATTCAACAAGTTTGGCTTCATAATTTCCAGTCTGCATGAAGTTCACATAAACCTCATCTGGTCCAATCATCATACTCAGCGCTCCACTTTCACCACCTTTCAACCATGAAGAGTCTGTACCGTGCAGACACAGTACATACGGCTTTCGCAGCATGTCTCTTGTATATGACACAAACTGACAACATTGTTCGTCTTCATTGAATTCCTTGGATGCGAAAACCACTACAACCTTCAGAAAAAAAATTTTATAAGATATCCTCATTCACATAACACTTGTATATGAAAAACTACGAACAGTGACGCGCGCCATCTAGTAGCCGTTGCCATTTTCAGTCCCCAGAAACATGTGAAAGGGGCTAAAATCGGGTGAACTGTGGATAAAATCACTTTTTACAAGTTCCAGTTTGCTTAAAAACCTCAAAACATCAAGGAAAAATTATTATTGGTAAACAATGCAAATTCAATGTTACTTGAAAATGAGAGCCAAGACCCGCGTCCCCTGCTGGACCTGAGCATCAGACTCTCGAAAACCATGGCAGCATATATCTTGTCTAGTGCCACCATCTATCAGTCTTAACTGACAGAAGAGTATTTGAATAGCAACATAATTACATGTCACCAGCGCAGTCAAGCAATAAACAACATGTACATGTCATTGGCACACTAATAACGTTGATAAGTGTTTTACCTTTGAGTCTTTGATGGATAATGCAATATCTTGCACATTCATTTCATCTGACATCAAGCTGTAAAAGAAAATCGTTAAGAAGATACTCAGAAAATGAAGGTGATGACTAAATGATCTGGCAATTCATTGTCCAATATTTTTACTTACACCTTGTAGCCATCCTTTTCTAGGTCACTTTTGACTCGACTCGAAGCTATGATTGATGGGTCATCTTTACCGCATTTGAGACATGACAAGATGAAGACATCAGCAGACAACTGATGGCGAAGATCTTGTAGATTTTGTACAAGTTGCCCGAACTGAATGTCAAATTCTTGGGAACTGTCTGGCGGAAAAACAGCTGAAATGAATAATGATTATTGTAAATGTATTCATCACAAGTAATAGTTTCAGAAGCAGCATAGTTTTTCAAGTTAGTCACCTTGTAACTCAGACATGGAGATCACGTGGAAAAATTTCCGACATTGCAAGAACGGTGCATTCATCTTGATAGCTTTTTTGATCAACCTCTCTTCCAATAACGCTGGATCTTTAGTTCCCTGTAATTACATAAACACAAAACATCAATAACAGAGTAAATATAGATTATTAAAAATATCATATGAAAGATAAATTTCGGCTTACATTTTTTTCAATGCAGTCCGGACAGGGAAGGAACAAGTCATATTTGACTCCATTGAACGACTCTAGTACTAAGTTCTCTATGATTTCATGAATCAAGAACAGGATATTTTGAGGCCGTAGTCCTTGCACACGAATCACAAGTTTCTTGTCACTAAAAACAATGAATTTGCAAGAATCATTCAATCAACGTAGATTTACTAACAAAGGTCAGAAATCAATAAGGAGAAGAAGTTCTATACTACCTAATTTGTTGTACCAAGGCAATATGATCATTTTTCTTCAACAAAGAACCTTGCTTCCAGATTCCCCTACTATCAGAGAACTCAAACAATCGTACCTATTCAAGTATAATATTAGATCAATTATTAGAATTCAAAATTCATGACTAAATATCAAGTGATATTGTAAAATTCAAGAATGATACCTGGGCCCTGTTGAATAGTCCTGCAGGGAGATACTGAAATTCATAAACCATTTTTGTTTCTTTCACATCACAACCTTCACTGATTACTGGCCAGTCTTTCTATAAAATGTCATAAATAGATAGATAGATATTTATTTTTCATAGAACAAAAGGAATAATACAAGATTAAGTAAACAAGGATAAATTCAAAACATTGAGTGTAATATGATGGACACAGCCCAAGCCAACAAGCTGTACCTTTGCTGTGATAGAAAATCAGCAAATCAAAGGAATTTGAATTCAAGATATGTAAGACAGGTTATTATGCTTTACCTCAATCACTTCAGGTTTATGGGTTGGAAGGAGACATGGAACCATATTTGCATCTTCATTTGGCATTGGAAATGTTAGATCAAATTTCTCAGTTAATCTCAACAACCATTCATACAGTTCAGGAGGCTCTTTCTCCCATACAACAGGCATGTCGCTGTGTTTGAATACTCCATCCTGAATTATCAATGATAAAGGATAAGTTTTTTAAGATTACAGTACCGGTACTTCAAAATAAGTGATTCTTAACTCATTCATGGGACGAGACTTCTGGTATCTGAATATATCCTCTTACTTGATTTGCCAGGAATTTGTATTTTCGAAATAAATCAAAGATCACCAGGAAGTTATTCAAGGTTAAGAGTAGAAAATTTTTCCAGGGGTTAGCATACTACAGAGATCATTGGTTCAAACCCAGCAGAAACTAAGTTTCTTTTTGTCACAGGTCTCCTGGTCTACAACCCTGTGATGAAGAAAGTCACTGTAGTCCCACTAATAAAACCTCTGATTGCACTTAGCAAATGTGGAAAATAATAGAAATAGAATAAAGTTATTTAGAATACACATGTGTCCTAAACCTGAGCCTTAAGCCTGACGAACACCTTTGCGATTTCTACGTATCACTACCCTCTCAAAGAGCCTAGATCATCATCTACTTACCAAAATAGCAGATTCTTTAACGGAAACTACAGACGACATGACATCAACAATCCACTGAGGATTAACAACTACGCGATCACGTAAGAATTCGCTGTTGAAATATTGAACGGTTCCTAACTCATGTAGAAACATCACAGCTTGACGTATCTGAAATAGCAACAATTAAAATAACTTTTTTAACGTGTGCCATGTAAAACAGTTCTGCTGTGAAGAAATTTGTTACTAACAACTTCTTTTTCGCTTACCGTACCCAAATTGTATCAAATACATGTCATAACCTTGTTGGCCAGGACAGGATAATGCAAACATAATCAATTCTGATTACCAACAAAAGCGACAGAAACATTCTATGGTTAAGCAGGCTATCCACCGTATTGAATCAGGGGAATCAAAGCTATGACACTCCGGAGTAATATACCCTGATTCCGTAAGCAGTTTTGCTTTCCTTCAATGATAAATGGACATATAGGATACTGACAACACAAATTTGTCATATAGACAGGTTTTGTATGCAATTCATCTATGAAAGACGTAAGCCATATTCACATGTATGTTAGTGTCTGTCAAGACAACCCGCCTCAGGGCAGTCAGCCCCTCAAGGTTAATGTTGCTTCGCGTTCACATTTACATCAATGCTCTTATGCAAATCAATGTATTTTTGGATGCTCTACCCCTGGGTTCTTTGCAGCTTTATGAAAGCAGTAGTTTTATTTAAAGCCAGTTGTATAAATGACTAGACTACTGAATGCAAGTATCAATATTTTACATAGACTATTAGATCCATTAAACTGAGGCTATACAGTGATTAATAACTTACATCTTTTTGTTCATAAATTCCAATATCTAATGCCATTTCTTCAATATCTTCCCACGTCATAACACTTGTCTCATCTCTTTTCCTGTTCAGTTGAAAAGGAAATCATTTACCATCACATACTGAAATACAACTTCACTATTTATACATACACTTTGGACAACTTACTTGATTATCCTGTTCTCAAATGAAAGCCATAAATCAGGTATCCGCTCTCCCATATATGATTGTCGTGATGCCTCTAGAACAATTCCGTCCTTAAGTTCTGTAATACCCTAGAACGAGCAAGTATGAGAGATCACTAACAGCGCGATTCATTTAGAAATTAAGCTGATAAGCTGAACCAGAGAAATATCAAAGCCGTTTCATCGTAAGAAATTAATTTACCAGTCCTGAAATTGCGCTTGTAAAGTAAAAGCCAACTATTTGAGGATATCGATCTTTCAAAACTTGTTCTGGAATTTCTCTCTTTTGAACCTAAGAAAGATAGAAGATTTCATAAGTAGAAAGTATACTCATCAATGAGAAATTAACCTGGATTATTGCTTTTGAAAAAAACATACCAGATCAGCATGAGTTCCTATTATGAAAATGGGTGACTTCGGTGCATGGCATGAGATAGAACTAAGCCAAAAGTCTAATCCTGCATGCTCCCAACCTAGACGAGTTGTCCACAATAGCAAATACACTGCCCTCGATGAAAGGAAGAACTGAAAAGGTGTAAGATATGAACTTAAACTTGAATACTTAACCCTTTGGGTCCTGATTTTTTTCAGGATTGGCTCCAAGGCCAGGATCTTCTATGTGAATGCTGACATCAGGCACAACCTATTTTCATACTAAAATTTACAGTTTGAAATGTTCTTCCAAAATCTTTACACAATAAAAACTTTTGTAGGGAATTGAATATGCTTTCAGATGGTGTACAAGTTGAGACTTCATCTGAGCGAAAGTATTGTGCATCTCGACCTTAACCTCAGAGGGTTAAAACTTTGACTGGGAGTACTGATATTTAGGTACCTGTTTGTCCTCCCATGTGCTACAGCTCATTGACTGCAGATAACAAATTAACTTGTCCTGAGTGATTTTCTTCCCCAGCTGGCGACAAGATAACTAGACATCCACTATATAATCCACAGCTGACCATCAGCTTGCGGATGACAAGTTGATTCATCATCAGCAGTGACAGTGTTAACAGAGATCTATAGGATACAGCTGCCAAGTACATGTATCACTATAGAACAGTGATTTCTTTTTCAAAAGTTTGCTATACCTGATGAGTATTGTAGTATACAGTTTGCCCAGCAAAGTCCCACGTACTGAAGTAAACTTCATGCGAATCATCAGCAGAACCAACAGTCCATGTACCGATGTCGATACCATTAGTAATTTCTTCACCATCGATACGTCTTGTTTTACCAGTTTTACTAGTCAACGCTCGAAGCAGACTGAAATGAATTAAGATGGCTCAAAATCTCTAGCACTTGGTGAGGACCAAAATTTCCAGCAACGAATCTGGTAGAATTTAACACACTGTACCTAGTTTTTCCAGCTCCACCGAGACCAACCAACATGAGCTTCGTGCGATGACATTCTGAGAAACTGGCACTAAGATATTTCAAGTAGGCAATGATAGGATCTCTGCCTCTACAGCATATCTCCAATGGTGGTGTCTTCAAAGAGGAACATCCCCGAACTGATATATCTGAGATATTATCATAAAACTTATTCATTAGGAATAAATCATTGAACAGAGCAAAATACAACAAGACAAATTCTTAATAATGATAATAACGCGATCTCCCAACTAGGACGACTAGCAGCTAGCTGTCACCCTGCTTTAGACCCCTCAGCCACATGAACACGGTACATTCATTCTTCAGATAACAAGTACTTTGAATGAATCAAATATAAAATAACTGAAAGTGAAAACATTGAGCTTTTTTAGAAACTTTTATCTGCTACTTACCGACAAGTTTCTTCATATCAGCCATTGAGCTTGGTAACGTTTCCAACAGTGGATTATCATCTAGAATGAGCGTTCGCAGATACGTCAGGTTTGCTATGGAAGAGTGAACATGTCGAAATGCTTGGTTGGTCAAACTGAGGTAAACGAGTGAGGAAACTGAACATACTTCCACTGGGAATCCTCCCAAATCAGCTTGAGGACCTACATGAAATACCTTCATTTATTAATTATGCAAAATTTATTTTGATGATACATTTACGAATGTAATAAAACATTTGATCACTAGATAAAAGGCTTTAACAAATTTGTCTCACAGATTTTCAAAGCCACAGTATAGAGCCATTCGAGGAGTCTATTTTGAAAACATTTTATTTTGGACGCGATTTTTGGAAAGAATTGAAGATTTTATATGAAATGGCAGATACAGATTTCATGTATGGCCATGGCTTTAATGTTGCACAAAAATGAATAATGTAAATGGAAATATCCTGTAAATTCAATTTGCATGAAAATAACACCCATCATACTGAATTTGAAAGAATTATAACTTGTCATTGGAATCAAGATACAGATATGTAGTGAAGTAAATACAACAATCCGTGTGCAACTTATTTAGTAGATAACGCATAATGAAGTATAAAACAAAGTCCGAAATATGTAGAAATTCAAGAAACGTATTAGTCATAATCAGGTACATACTATATGTTTGTGGTATTGCACAATTTCATAAATTTTTATAACTTGCCATTTTCTGACCATTCGAGACCAAATCTGTAAACGGCATAGAACAGCTCTGCAGTAAATGCAGGAATCTCTGTCGGATCGAGTATGTTGTTGTTATCTAAATCACACTTTTCAAACAGTTCATTCAATTTCTGAAATAAATAATTCAAAGGAAGAACTGGTTATTTCAAATCTATATCGTGGTGCATTTCTATCAACTGAAAAAATCTCAGCATACTGGTGGTAACAGACCTGCCAACTTTGGAAAATGGAGGAGGGACAAAACACACATCATAGAAGGACACTTTTGAAAATTTGAAGGATTCAGCAAAGATTTAGATAGAGGGATGTATCACTTTTGTAAGAGGGACAGGTCTTGACATTTCTAAAGAAATTATTTTGCAAAAAAAGTGGGACAATTAATGCAAAATAGGAACCATCCCTTTTTTGGAGGGACGGTACCTATTTTGCATTAATTGTTGGAAGGTTGGCAGGTCTGGGTGTATGATCACAATTAATCTGTGAAAATAAATTAAAATTCCACAATATAAATTGGGCATAATTAGAGTGAATTATTTGTCCAAATGTTTCAACCGTGATTCAGGTGAAATGATGATTTCACTGTACCTCAACGCCAAGTAATTTATCCAAGTTGTTGCCATTGGTTTTGTACCAGTCCTTACGAATAATGTCACTACACCAAAATGATGAGTCTGGCAGAACACCTGATATAAACAAACATTTATATGATATAATTAGAAAGTTGACCTCTGCACAAGCATTGTTATTTGCATAGTCAAATGCCAGAGCCTGGCAGCAGAAATCTCATTAAAATCTTAGGTCCATCAAGATCTTTACTGGTACTATATTGATATAACAGAAAATTACGTAAAGAATGTATTGATGCTTTTATGAATAAAAATTTTATGAACTTTATCGAGCCCCAAATACCGCTATCAACTATAAGTGTTTATATTGGAATACCTGGACATGCTGACATTGCGACAGACAGCAACAAATCAGCATAATTCAACAGGTTAAAAACTCATTATATTTTTTAAGAATTACCTTTCAAAAAGTGAGAAAGATTAATGAGTACCTACCAGTGATAGTAAGATTCTTAAGATGAGTCATCTTTTCCATATTAGATGGTAGCTGAATTATTTGATTGTAATCTAATGTCAATGTTTCCAGCGTCTTCAAATCAGCCAAATATGCCGGTATTTCAGTTATTTTACTACTCGTTATGTTCAGAGATTTCAAATGAAAATCCATCCAACTTTGTGGAATTTCTGCCAGATTTGAGTTGCTGATTGAAAGTTGGTGCAGTTTTTTGCAGGGAAGTATGTCTGGAACTGGATCTTTCACAATATCGCTGGAATTTTCAAGATGAAGTACCTAAAATGTAAAATATGTACCGGAATATGTATATCCAAATTTACATCTTATATTTATTACGAAGTTTGCGGTTTAGTATGGCGCGATCTTTGGCTTTGTTCTGTGCTATTCTGTGATATTCAGCTTATAATATCTCAAACACTATATGAAGTGAATGGTACAAAAGGAGTAAATAAAATGATTCTGAAACAGTTAAATCGTTAATGAAACGGTTTAATGCAATTGACTTAGGCTTCTTTGCTTGTTGTTGTGTCTGAAGGGGTAACAGGACAATTGCTCCCTGGACAATTCCCCCCCCCCCCCACGTATATATCGATTTCAAGGTGAGAAAAAATTTAAATTTATATCATATTAGAGGTTAATTACAATGAATAGATATTTAACAGCAATTTGGAAAATAAGCTAGAAAATGTGACAATGTGGAAAATAAGGTGTCATATATCTATGGGGAATAACTCCCCATTACCGTTAATATGATATTAAGTTTACACTTTTTCTCAGATTGAAATCGATATATAAGGAAATTGTCCTAGGGGCAATTGTCCTAAAATAGATTGAAACTCTTTATGTTTGAGTTATTTTTAGCTGTACCTGGCATTGTCCTTTGGTGATTGAGCCAAGATTTATCATACCACCTAACTGAACATTCTCACATCATGGCAAATTGTTCTCAATCAAACACATCCACCTCAAACATGAGCGCGGGTTATGCTAGTATCATGAGAACATTGAAAAATTCTCCCTAACTGTTCAAACTTTTTGATATGATTTCTAAGTATTTCTAGTATTCTTTCAAAAAGTGCTCTTTTTTACCTGAAGATTTGGCATCTTGTAGAACATTTCATTTGGATAAGCTGTTGTGCCTGAAAGATCCCACTGTAACATATGAACATAGGACTCATACGGTGATAGAAGGTGTGGACTGAACTCGGTCCTATCATCTGCAGATGAATTCGACATTGAATTCGGAGTTGCGAAGTAATGAGCAGCACACACACTTTCGACACCATTGTGAACTAGCTGATTCACTCTCAGCCCTTCCAATCCAACTAATATCTCATCAACATACGTTTCAACATCGCTAGCGCATAAGTTGTAGAACACATCCTCTTCTGGAATATTATGAATGGCTTTGTACTGAGTTGACAGCAAGTGAGAAATGGAAGCATACATCATCAACAGTTTTTTCAGACCAGCTTCGACCTAAAAAAAGTGACAAATTTCTCACAGTTTTATCAAGGAATCAAGAATGAAAATGAACCATGCGAAATACTGGTATCTAAAGAAAACTTAAGAATGAAATGAAATATCATGCAACAAAATAAGGTGTTGCTGAAGTCAAATTATGTCTATATACAAAGGTCATCAGTCAGTTCTCAGCAAGACTGTATAAACTACTGACCTCTAGCAGTGGAAATTATTGTAGAATTAAAAAACCCTGCACTATGGGGAGTTTTGTAGGCAAATAGTGTTTCACAGTTGAAGGGTTAAGGTAATGAATACACCACATGATAATTTGCTTTAAACTCACCTGATTGTCAGTCAATGGTTTGCCTTGAATCATGTTCTTGTGGGAAGAAATTTTCAGCTGAATAAAAAGGAATTGATAGTCAACCAGTTTTTGTATAGATCCTGGAAAGTTGAATTTCCTAACGCATGCATCATTAATGAAGATACTAACCTTCTCTTTAGACACTACTGAATTGGTCCAGTATGATTCAATACTACGGAAGACGAGATTATGTGAGGTAGTTTCAGGTAAATTGATTCCTGAATGATCAATAAAATGCGGAACAAATCTGTTCACTGAAGAATCTACATTACCTGAAATAAAAGATTCCTCATAAAGAAACAATTCTTGTAGCTAAAAAGAAATGACCGCGTATTGACAGTAGCAGTGGTATCACGGTCTTGGATGCAAATGGTATGAAAAAATTTCCCTTATGTAATCATGGATACTAACTTGACCATGATAGCACGGTTATTGTTTCAAAAGTGTCAATGATTTTGGCTCTAACTTACTCGTGCTAGCCACTGAAGGAATTCGGTTTGTAATGCTGCAAAAGCACAAAGGATACCCTGACAGTTTGTTGGGGTCAGTCATATCATGTAGATTTGGGTAAAGAAGTTTCTCTTGACTCAAGTTCTGCGGAAGAAACACAACCATTCCTTCACTGATTGAATCCCGCAGTACAGTCTGCAGAAGGTAATCAACTGTGATCCTTGCATTATTGGCCTCAGATGCTAAAAGATAGAAAAGATATTCATTGATGACATTCCTACATTACTAGAGAGGAAATTTCACCTGCATTGTGTTGCATACCTCACAGATGCCTGTTTGATACTTACTTGTTACTAGCCAAGGTGCTTTGAAACAAGAGTGCCCTTTCCTATAAGTGCCACGCCAAGCTGCAGTTGGATGCAGCTGAGTCTGAAAACATGATATCAACACAAACAAAATTACACAATGATTTTCAAGAAATATTTGAAAGTAGATTGAGATGAATTGTAGTTCACCGTTGAGAAAAGAGACGGTGGAGCCAATTTCATCAACATTTCAATTCCATGATTCCAAGATTTGATCAAAGTATCACTCATCGCCAAACAGTATAGTCGTTCAGTCTTTTGAACTGTGGTATCCAGTGTGACTGTTCGTTCAGTAACACTCAATGGCATTAGCTTTAATACCCCATCATCAGCTGGATCTTCTTTTGCCATCATCAAATTAACCATCGAGAAGTCTGGGTGCCTTTTACAAATCGAAACAAATAGAATACAATGAGATGATTGATGGTTAATTTTCAAACAGTTCAATGTTAATAAATTCAAAATTCTAGATGCTCTTTGCAAAATTATGACTAGATTGCAAAATTAGGGAGGCTCTTTACAACCCTGAGCTCATAAATTATCCTCAATTTAGATAATAATTTCACTCAGTACTTAGTTCATGATTAGTTCGTTATCACTTTAGCTTATAATTAGTAGTCATGTACATTGTATAAACACCAGTATGTTTAAACACTTAACTCAGTCATATGTTAACCTAATGAGGGGAAATGTTCCTGAAAATGTTTGTTCTGATAAATATATTTTATACATTTGAAAGTGAGATTGTTTGTGTTGCTTTTGCTGTTATGGCTATTGAACAATCTCCACTTTCTACCGAAGATTTAATTTTGAAAGGTCCATAAAAAGCCATGTATAAAAGTTAATCAAAAGTAACTAGGAGGGCCTATACTTACAAAACAATTGGCTGATCATCTTTGAGGTAAGCAACATACATTCCCTTCTCGATATCAAATGGAAACTCCACTTTCTGCACAACGATAAAGATAAAGCTATCAACTTAAAGATAGACATTATGGACGAAATTTTCTATCTAGGAAAACTTACCGCAACTTTGGGGGCATGAATGTAGGCTCCTCCATCAGAACAGTTTCTTCTATCAACGCACAAGTAAAGCGGTGCATGGTCCTCAATAAAGAAGTGACCAACAGGCTCATTGTTCATCCTCAGTTCGGCAATAACTGAATCCTGGCAGTAAAACACATGCATGAATAACAATTCACACTTTATATGATAAGAAAACACTATATTTGTGTACGAGAGTGAAAATCCCTCAATTGTACAAATGTACAAATTTAGAAAATTCCAAAATAAGTTTATTTCATGTCACAACATTTCGGCTAGTGTACTCACTGCCATCGTTCAATTGTGGGTTTTTTACTCTAATTCACACTTTTGTAGCCCGTCAACCTATGTCATGGAGTAAAGTAGTTATCTCACAATTAAGTGAAAATAAAGTCCGAAATGTGTAAAAATTCAAGAAATAAAATTAAGCACAGCGTTTGTAATAAACGCTATCAGTGATCAGCAGGTACTGTTTTTCTACTTTATCAATTACACACTGATTTTAGTGCTGTTTTTACTTCTGTTATGGGGTAATATTGCGGGTATCACTCCTATAAGGGAGGAATTCCTAAAACCACCAACTGCTAATTGCTCATTTCATTTTGACAAAAATGATGATACTTTTAACTTTTTCGCTCAGTGTACGGTCTAATATACCGTATAACGATCATCCAAGATGTTTGTATACGGTAGCACAGACTGTGTTACATTGTTAGCAGCAAATATGGCAGCCTCAAGTATGTTCACATAGGCAGCTTATATTTGGGAGTCAAATTTCCTTCAATTTGCCTCCAGGACAGCAAGGAAAAATACCCCAGGAGTGAAAGAGTTAAGATATGATGGAGAAACTATATTTCAAAATGAATAAAAAAGTAAAAAGAGTTTATACCTCCTTGTATAATGAACCATGTATCCAGCGTTCTATAATTGCAGTCTTTTCCAATCCGTACCAATTACATCTTATCCTACAACACATAAACATTTATGTAATAAAATGCGCTGAAACCAGTACATCTGGGACCAATTCAAAAGGATATCATATGAGAAGTTATGAAAAATGAACGATCCACCACAAAACTCTCTGAAAATAGTGTCGTGGCATAGTGGTTAGAGCTCTGGACTTATCAGACCTGGGTTCAAATCCTGTTGTGGCATAGTGTCTGTGGGCAAGACATGTATTTACACTGCCACTCTTCACCCAGGAATGGGTACTGGGCTAGGATAGTGGACAATCATGGTGGTTGCCTAATGAAGAGCGCCCATAGGAGTCTGTATGCTCCCCAGGAGGGGACCGAGCATGTATAAAAATGAGTGGAAGGTCCATAACCTTAGTAATAATTGTCAAAGCATTGCAAGCAACTCAATGAGCTGGAACAATGCAATACAAAAGCTGACGTTAAATATCAATGATTTGAATGATTACCAATTTAATGGTGTCCAAATAAGGTGGTCTCAATAATTTATTTTCTTATAAATCCAAGCACTATACAATCATCAGTGAGACATTTCAATATGAATTTCAGCAAATCTAGAGTATTTTCAGAGCAAAAGTATGTAACAATATTTGATACAAGTCTCCTAGTTCTGGTCCAATCAATACTGCCTAGCTCAACATAAATACAATGGTAGAAGTCTGGTAATAATATCATTAATATCAATGATAATAATACTAATATTCATCATTTCACATAGTTCCACTATCCACTTGTAAGTGATCTCCAGCACTCCATGTGAATTACTCCCTCAGCCTTTATATACAGCAGCTGACTATTGTTTCGATCCTTTATGCATCTCTGGGGAGAAGCGACACAAGAGCTGCTCGGGCTCTCAGTGTTTCAGGTCAGGTACCCATTTCTACTCTTGGGCGCGAAGGAATAAGAATTGATATCTTGCTCAAAGACAGTATGACGCTGTGTGGGGAATCAAACCCTTGACGTGAACTCTCAGAGCAAAACAGCTCTAACCACTCAGTCACTTTGATCATCAAGATTTATAGTAGGGATATGTTATGAATAACGTGGGTTTAAACTCAAACCATATACAGTGCACACTCTGCAAAGTAACGAGGAGCCCGTAACTGAATCTGTGGAAAGACACGGTACAGCAGACTCTACTTTACTCAAACCCTACTGACTCGAATAACCACTTAACTCTCAATGTATTATGAACATATTTTCCAATATCTACGTTATTCATTGTTTAATATCTAATTTGAAGTTCGATAGCAATGGACTGACAGATTGGAGTGGAGTCTACTGTAGTAAATCAATTCAATTTCACTTACGTATGTTTCTTATCAGGTGCATATTCTTCATCATCCTCCAGCTTCCATTGTACCTTCAGTAATGCTTCTTTGATCAAAGTTTTTGCTTCTGATACAAGAAAATAATTTCATGAAATACTTCAATCATTTTCTCAAATATAAAGAGATTTTTCATCGTAATACATTTATGATACATGACCCCAAGATCCCATAAAGTTAAGATAAATGGATATGTCTGACTTACGGGTGGAAAACTCTATGCCAATGTTAACCACTTTTTGGACACCAGGTTTAAGCAATATTGGGCTATCAAACTTGAACTCAATTTGTGAATTACCACTAGCATCGGAAATCTGTAATTCAAAGATATATCTTGTTATGTATAGATAGGCATGTGGTAATAGTTCAAAATGATTAATTTTTAGTAAAACAAAATATATTTTTTAGGAGCCAAAGTATTTCAGGAAATTAAAAAATTCCTTGGATCCCTCATAAAATGCGTGTAAGTGCAAAGATGTATCAATGTAAGGTAGGGACTTGTTAAAGTTGTATAGTACCAATAGATTGTCAAAGTTCAGACATGTAAATCCTAGCTCAAGTTGCCGGTTGGCATTAGTAACGCAGGTTTTCTATCCGGGGTCTGACTTACGGCTTTCCTGAGTGAACATGCTATGAGCTCGGTAGGATAGGTTAAGTGGTGTCACTCGTCGTGAGGTCTTAATT
>JAYMFW010197131.1:0-14590 GCA_036785005.1 Tubulanus punctatus
TTGGTTTAAATTCGCGTGTAATTTTCCACAGTGGTTTTAACTGTGGAGTAATTTACCTTGCATTTCTTTGATAATCCGTATAGAAGGCTGATTTTACTATCCAATGACGCAGAATCGCTTCGTTGTCATTTTGAAATAGAATTAGTTAATTCCTTTTGGATAATTTAGTCTCAGATTGCCAGCAAATCGGAGCTTCATTATTATTAACTCAGGTCATAAGTTAATAACTTAATAGCCTAAGTTGATACAAACTTAGTTGATGAATAACCGAAATGACGGGACAGTCATTTTTACTTCAGTTAATAATCATCGTACAGAAGAGAACTATTTTAAGTTATCAACACATCAAATTAGAAAGCTTTATTTTACAATGATAATCAATATCAGTACATTAAACATTTGAAGTGCATGCAATAAACTTTAACGGATTTATTGTCCTCGTACAAAAACAGTACCTTCAAATATTAAGCGGTATAATGACATTTAATGGTATTTAGTTACATGTAGTTAATGGTAGTTAGTAGTACAGGTCTTTAGTTTACTGTTCATGTGTTCCTGTAGTGTACTTTTGTTGATCTATTATCACTGTGTCACTTTGTGGTGCCGAGTTGTTGTGGTGTTAAAATTTCCCGAAAACGTGGAAAACCCGGAAACTAGTTGAAAACCCGGAACCAAAAACAAATGCTCCCGCAAATGCCAGAACTGTTCGTTTACGTTCAAATCCCAATTTACATTTTTTTTCCCCGGCATCCCGAATTAGTCTTTTAATCGTATTTTTCACAATGAAGAAATGCGCGTAGTATCCTCCTCAATGAATTGAAACCCCAAATAAAAACAAATGAAACTATTTAGTGGACGAAAACTATTTTATTCCATCTCAGGGGTGGATCTAGTTAAGTGCCCTTCTCAAAAAGCCACACAAAAGAATATTTGGAGTCACATTTTACAAAAAATGGCAATGAAAAATAATTTGCAATAATCAAATGGTGAGATGAGAATGATTTTTTTTATCTGGTCTTTTTAACACTGTTGGTTGTGATATTGCCTGGATGATGATTAATTCAATAATATAGGCTAACATCCAAAGCTAAATTCAATATTAGCTAATGCTAAGTTTGAACTATATATATGTTTGTATGATATATTCTCTAGGTGTCTAACTATGTATATGTTTGTATGATATATTCTCTAGGTGTCTAACTATGTATATGTTTGTATGATATATTCTCTAGGTGTCTAACCATTGATGAAAGAAATAATTGACGAGAAATCATTGATGTATGAGTATCATTTACTGCATGAGCAAAAACGCCCAGGTAAGAAATATTTAGAAATTTCTTCTATGTCTAATGCTGTTCTATATATTTTAACACAAGCTTTTTCAACTTTTTTTATTTAGAAACTTTCCTCAACTAGATAAATAAATATTCAACAAGGTACTCCAGAGAGCAATATATTTTTGTTTTTAAATGATCATTGGAAACAATACTTCATTCCTATTGAGGTCTTTCAGAAATGTTTCACTTGATTAAAATTATAGCTATAATTTCATCCACATAAATACTGATTGAGGACTTCTAAAGGTTTCACGTTCTCGTTTAGAATCAAAGAAAATAATTGAAGAATGAGAAACTATTATTTCCTTCATATCATCCCCACCTTTACAATTATAATCTTTCAAATCACTCAAAATTGTCAACAATACAGGAAATTATGATATCTCTTTACTGTATTATAAAATAGAGGGTAAAATAAAACATGTGTGGAAATAGCACATACATCTGTCCATACATCACTACATCGTTATTAGCTGACACTCAGGCATTATCAAATCATGTGTCACTACAAATCAGTAACTTCTTAATCAGTTGATATAATTGGTGATAAAGAGGTGTATTCCTCAAGGTATGATGTTTTGAACATCATGACATTAACAGGATTTATATCTTTCAAAAATTAGTGATTTACTCTGGAAAATACGAACTATTCCTTGAGGGTTATCTGCTACAATGGTATTTTGTATGGGTAAGTTCAATAGAATAACTAACTACACTAGCACACCTCACCTCTGTGATCTAAAAGCATGGGAGTTAAGGGTGTTAGAATAATACAGTCCATTAATACTTGGGATAAATTCTATCTCTGATTAACAAAAACTACATTTCCCATCATAACTTTCATAACATGTTTCTTCCAAACTAATCAGGGGCGGATCCAGGGGGCAAATCTGACTGCCTTCCAGATTTAAAAGGGCACTATTTTATATATAGGGCACTTATATAATGCATTGTGATGATCCCAGCACAGTGAGCATGAAACCAATTTGGGGGGGAATCGGAGGGCTGAGATGCAATTTTAGAGGTCTCCAGCTGACTTTCTATGATACTAAGTAAGATATTGATGAAGTTATATAATACAGAACATTAAAAAGGGGCACTTAAAAGAGCCACTTTTTATAAAAAAGGGGCACTTAAATTTTTCTGACTGCCTTCCGGAAGGCATCGGCGGCACCCTGGATCCGTCCCTGCTAATCAACAAATCACTGAAATTTTCTTTGATTTCTTCTGTATGATATCAACATATGTTTATCTGACCAGCTCTTAGGGTCCCACTCTAATGATAGATTTCACTTATGATTATTCTAACTATGTAATTGAAATATTTTCTGATTAACATGTGATGGTAAATTTGCATTATCTTGTCATTAATTGTTCAAGTTTAATCTTGTTTACTATCTTATCAAAGTAGTACACATTTATTGTATTTCAAATTCTAAGTTAGGCCTAGTATAGTTTAGCTAACTGAGAATGGGTGTCGTGAGTAATTCTTCAATAAATGAAGATAACAATTTTACGAAAGGTTAGTCTGCAGTTTGAAATATTGGAAACTTGTACGGATGATTCAATAGTACAATAAGATATTTTTTCTGTTACTCTCCTAATGTAGACTTCATTTTCCAGATTCTCCCACTTTAGAAGAATCATCACCAATACGCCAAGAAAATAATGAAAAATCTGATGCTGCAGGAACCTATTTCGATCAAAGGATCCCAATTCCAGATGATGGGGACACTACAGTAAGTAGAATAAATCTTGGCCGTAGAAATGAATAGATTCGATAATTTTATGATTTTACAATAATTTTTTTTTACAGGGGAAATTCAGTTTTCGCAAATTATGGGCCTTTACTGGTCCAGGATTCTTGATGAGTATTGCCTATCTTGATCCTGGTAATATTGAATCAGATTTACAATCAGGGGCTATAGCACAGTTTAAGGTGAGAAAATCAGTATCCAAATGAGTAACCTCTTTAACTGAAAAGTTAAGATTTTAAAGTTGTCTGACAACCCTCAAAAATCCTTCATGGAGATGCTTTGAATTTCATGACATTTAACTGGGCTTTTGCTATTGTGGATCGTATGCTCAATTGGATTGAGTCGTTACTGAAAAGTTTGTGACCTGCTACCTTATGATAATGGATGAACAATAATACAATATACATTTAATGCTAATGTACTCTAGTTTTATATCCTGGAATTTTTCATTATCATCATAATTACATGAAATATCATTATGTATCAATTGATATAATTTATGCAGTATCACATTTATTGTCTGTCTGACAGTCAAGCCCTGAAATCCCTCTGACAAAAAACGAATCATTAACAATTTATATATTTATGTGAATGTAACAGAAATGCCCAAAATGGCGTTGACTATACAAAACTCTATATGGTAACTGTATTTCATATCCAAACATATGTACAGCTGGGCAGCTGAAATTGACAGATATTATTAATGCTACTGCATACATTTGAATTAACATTAATAATAGTAATATGTGGGTTGTTTGAACAGAATTATTTTATTATATTGTTAGCAACAGATGCATGGGATAATAAAACATTTAAAATCGAGTAATTCAAATCATTAAAAATCTGCCAAACTAACTTTTACATACCCCAGCATATAGAAAAATATTGGTACATCCTGCCAAAATACATGACTCGGAAAACCTTGAGATTGTGGTTACAGTAACTGTTGCTTAAGTTGGACAGAATTGACCCAGTTAGGCACGCTCTTCTTTATTACATGTACATTTCCAAAAAAGTGAAATACCTGAAAAAGATTCCATCGTTAAAAGTAGCTAGGTTTTAATAATCATTTAAGAACTTGATGATTTTGTTACAGCTATTATGGGTGCTATTATCGTGTCATATTCTTGGTCTCTTGATGCAACGATTAGCTGCACGTTTAGGTGTTGTATCAGGAATGCATTTAGCCGAGGTCTGTCATCGTCAATACGCAAAATTTCCACGAATACTGCTGTGGATTATGGTTGAGATAGCTATCATTGGTTCAGATATGCAGGAGGTTATTGGTACTGCCATTGCATTTTATATCCTTTCAAATGGACTGTAAGTATCTTTTTGCGGCTAAAGGGTAGACAATGGCCCATTGTGCCGAAATATACTACTACTACTACTACTGCTCATTTCATTTTTTAATTGGTGAAGTGTCATGGAAACATAAATGGCTTATTTTCTTCTTCTAGAATCCCTTTGTATGGAGGAGTTTTGATAACTGTGATTGATACTTTTACATTCCTATTACTTGATAAGTATGGCCTCCGGAAACTTGAGTTATTTTTTGGTATTCTGATAACTGTTATGGCTGTCAGCTTTGGGTACCAGGTCAGTCATTAGTATCTGAAAATCACATCAAGTTAAATTTTATCATGAGAGTACATGTATTAAGTTTTCCCACTTTGTATATAACAGTATGTAATGGTAGCTCCAGATCAAGTGAAAGTCTTAAAAGGCATGTTTGTGCCATATTGTGAAGGCTGTGGTCCAGCTCAACTTCTTCAAGCTGTTGGAATAATTGGTGCTGTTATTATGCCACATAATATATATCTTCACTCTGCTTTAGTCAAAGTAGGTTCTTATTGAATGACATACATGGATAATGTTATAAAGCAATATTGATGACCCTGTTATGCAATAATTGAATCAAATTAACAAAATGAATCATGATTAATAATCATATCAATTGAAAAAAGATTATGTACCGGTATCCAACTAAAGCCTTGAAATCTTTTTATTTTCAGTCACGAGATGTAGATCGAACAAAAAAAGCTAAAGTAGTGGAAGCAAACAAATATTTCTTCATAGAAGCTGCTATAGCACTGTTTATATCATTTCTAATCAATCTATTTGTTGCATCCGTCTTTGCTGAGGGATTCTATGGAAAGAATGTAACAGAAATTGTAAGATCAAAGAATTGTCGAAGTGTTTCATCACCCCTTTCTGATGAACAAATTCTTATAAATTAAATTGCATTTATAATGCTCTAATTGTTGAAATATTACAAATTTAGTCACAATGGTGGTATTTTCTTTTTATGCTATCAAATCTATACATTAATACTTGCTTCTCTAATTTTAGTATAATAGTTGTATACAAAATGAAAACGTCCATGCAGAGATTTTTAATGTAAGTGAATGTGTTAACATAATCAAGTTTACAAAAGTGTTCAAAGAATTATTTTCGAAATTGGATATTCTTTATTTTCAGACTACCAGTAATGATGTAGATATTTATAAAGGTGTAAGTAGTAGTTTTTGAAAAGAAATTAACTAGGACAGGCAAATCTCACCTTTTTGATAAATATGTGGTTGATTTTTTCTATCAGGGTGTTTTCCTTGGATGTCAGTTTGGAGCAGCTGCAATGTATATATGGGCTGTTGGAATTTTGGCTGCAGGTCAAAGCTCTACTATGACTGGTACATATGCTGGACAGTTTGCAATGGAGGTAATAATACATTTTCAACTTTGTACATCTTCTACATTCAATGGTAAATATTTCTAAGATGGTAGTGTTTGTATTAGTCTTTTTTATGATAGGGAAACATAGTCACAATAATCTGTGAAATGATATATCGGTACATGTAATTATGATATCCCACATTCAAATGAAGAAGGGTCTCAAAAGTAATTTCAAATAAATTTTATCTATTCACCTGCTGATGGCAGTTAACTGCCAACAAGTTGTGCTCTACAATGAATTATACTAGCTGATGCCCGTGATTAATCACGGGTCTAGGAATTCAATAATTCCAATAAATGAAAATAAATATCACTTTTAATCAAATGCTGTCTTGAAATCATAAGTAGTCCAAGTTTTAGAGTGGTATTGTATGCAACTCCTTAATGAGTAGTACTGACCCGTAGGAAGTCTGATTATCAATCTTAGCTTTCGTAGGTTAGCTTTTGTAGGTGACAAAAGCTAACCAAAATCAGACTATGAAACGTGGAGATGCATCGCCAACTAACCTGTAGTGATGCTGTTCATGCTGCAGCATGTATATAGTCAATTTGTAATGGAGAATTGAAAGTCATCACATAAGGTACTTTTTGGGCATAAAAATATGTTTTCTGTTCAAAAACATTATCTTGCAGCACATACAATATATCTCGGTCTAATGATGCAAGCATTTTTGATGTGGCAGCAGTACAGCGCGTGGTTAACCTGTGTAAACTGCTTATTATAATATAAGATTTACCAGTATTTCGATAACTTTATTATTTTTGATGATTATTTCAGGGTTTTTTGAACCTTACATGGAAACGATGGCAGAGAGTTCTATTGACACGATCTATAGCAATCATGCCAACACTGCTCTTAGCTGTGTTTTCTGGTATAGAAGATCTTACTGGAATGAATGATTTATTGAATGTCCTGATGAGTTTACAACTGCCATTTGCTCTCATACCTATACTGACATTTACTGCTTCAACAAAAGTTATGGGTGAATTCAAGAACTCAAAGTAAGTATCCAAACAAGTTGCTACAGATTTTTATGGGGGTGTCAAATACACTTGAAGGTGAAATTGAGAGTGCTTCAGGTGGAAGTAATGTACAAGGGGTTTCCCCTAGAAAACTTTGAAAATTATGTCTTATGAAAAAAATTCCTTGGAAATAAGCAGAACTAAAATATAAAAGGAGGTCGTTTCGTGCCCTGGCATCTACCCTAACGACACCCCTTGTAAAACTAAAATGTCTCGTATTCGAAAAATTTTAATGCCCTATTTTAGAATTGATTTCTATACATCAAACTTGTCTTGCACACGATACACCTTATTGTTGGATTTTGTGCCTGCCCATGTTGATGAATACTCTCGTTTAAATCTGGTCTACCACACTACAGCAGCTCAAAAAGTGCCCTCTCAACAATTACTACAGTCACTAGTTCACTCTGGATCTGCTCCTGGCATCTATAAATCAGTTAATAACCATTTATTATAAGAAAGTTCTCTTGTGTTAAATTTGTATTTTGATTTGTCTTTTTTATTAGGATAATGAGTGCTATAACTGGTGTTTTAACAGTCCTTGTGTTTGCTGTGAATATGTTTTTTGTTGGTGTGTATATCGATAAGCTTCCAGTGAAACATTGGGCACTCTATACATTCATTGGTTTACTACTTGCGACCTATGTACTTTTCATTTTATATCTGGTAAGATAATATCTAACTTTATACAGTAGAGTTTGGATTTGACAGATCTGCATTCAGTAAACTGGTTTCATACTCAATTGGATAAGTCTAAGTCTGAATTCATAAATTTATTTATAATGCTTAAATCAGTATGTGAGATATTTTTCCAATATTCAATAAAATTGAATGGTCTCAAGTGATCTCATATCCATACTCTACTGTAAAATATATTGTAACCTTCAAAAATAGGAAAATACCATTTCTATCTTAATTAAGTCCTGTTTCAAAAATTCTATTGTTCAACTCTTGCGATAGAGGTTAAAATGTCATTTATTCCAGCTATGGTTTTTGCAATGAACAGTAAATACAATTTACGTACCATGGCACTAATTAAGATGTCTATGAAACTGAAGCCTGGTCATTCTATGTTACAATGTTATTCTTTTGTGATCAAATGTTGAACCTGTTATTATTCTTTTAATATTACATTTAATAGGTGCTGCGCTGTCTGGCTGAATTAGGTGTTGAATGTCTCTACCAAAGTCCAGTAAGTATAATTCGATTGGAAGAAAAAGCTTCATCACATCATAAAACTAACAAATTGTCACTTTCAAGTTTCTCCTTTCTTTTCCAGATATTTGGAGAGCAAAGTGCTAAATCGTATGAACTTGAAGAAACTACAGAAATTGACGAAGCACCCCCAGCATTAGCCTATGAAACAATGAATCCAGAAACGAGTTGACAAGTGTGCAATAATTAATTCAACTGTTACAAAGATCTATATTCTATTTAAATGAGAGCTGAGGATTATTTTTGTTTAAAATTCGAATGTTTGATTACTATTTTTACAGGAAAATGTCGAAGTTTTATCATTATGATAATAGTATAATTATGACTTGATAATTTGATTTTGTTTTCTCTATTGCCTCTTCATGTATTGAGAGATGTTATTTCTCTAGTCAAGTGGTACCCTAATATTGTTGATAGTGTATTGAATCTAATATCAAATGAGCTAATCAAAGACTCAAAATTATGTTTTTTGAATAAAATGTCATGCATAGTTTACAGTAAAATGACAAGAGATTCATTTTGATTTTTGTATAATTCTCATCTTATCAATCGAGACCGTAATGGGTCATTTCAATCTCATGGAAATTGGGGACGGTTGTACAGATTATTGCAAAAAATGAAATACATGTACCACGTTTATCAATCTGGTTTCTTTTATCATTTGTTAATGTTTCAAAGAAATTTTTTTTCAAAGTTAAGGATATGCATCTGAATTTGTATTTTGATTATTGTGATGAAATAAATTAACAGTGAGTCTTGGTTCACATAAGTTGTTTTGTCCCCAATCATTACTGTGCACAATAATCTAGTCTGAATCTATGTTCATGTGGCCTAGTGGTTCAGGGTCGACGGTGATAGGCATGACCAATAAAGATAAGCGGCGATGCCAAGTGAAAAGAGTCCCAAATCTGATCCAAAGCGATACAAAGTCTAACAGGAAAGTCTCGATCTCCTACACTTTCCGTATTTCGTCGGTACTCGTTTCGTTGGCTTTGTGAATGAGATTTACTTAATATCGCACCTCCTCATGGAAGAGTCTGGCTACGGGGCCTGCTTGTTCTCTGCCACCGATAAACGACGAAGCTCAAAGTTTATATTTACATCGGTGCCGTAATATACTCGGTAATGAAAACCTTGCTAGGATATGCGTTGATTCGAAAAAAAGTTTCTTCAGAAATTTAACTTTTTCAGAAAATATATTACAATCACTACATATTGTCTAGACACGGAAGAAGACCTAAATTATAGTGCTATTTTCAAGTGGACATAGAATTTGATAACACACATTGCTATATAGCTTTGAGTTGAAAATTTGCTAATAATGGAAGTTTATGATTTAGCCTTAAAAAGGCACCAGTTTTTCTACCAATTTTTATGCTTCTGGAACGAAAAAAATCACAGAATATAAGTCTGAATTTATCTTTTGTTTGCTATACAAAATTAAAAAGCTCGGCTTAAGTATACACATAGTATTTGTAGTCATGTACATTATATAAATATCAGTAAAACTCGTCATATGTTGACCTGATATTCTGTGGAAATGTCCCCCGGAAAACGTTTGTGATAATAGATCTACCTTTTTAAAAATGAGATCGTTTGTGTTCAACATAAGGCGTTTTTATTTAAGCAACTCTCGAAGGTACGCGCGTTGGACAGCCGCGTTGGTTCGCGTTGCACATATCAACTCGTTGAATAAATGAATCATCGACCACTGACCCGGTAACTAATGACGCTCGGATCGGCATTTTGTAGTCGGACCAACGCGAACCAACTCGCTCGGTAGGACGAGTTGGTCACAAATGGTACTCGCGTTGGTAACTCGTCTAAATGAATGCGCTGCGTTGGCAAACTCGCGTTGGCGAGTTGGTTAAATAAGTGGAAAATTGCCTGACAACCAACGCACGTTGCTTAAATAAAAACGCCTATAGTGTTACCGATTTCGGACTTGTTTGGCCTTGGCTTATACGTCCTCGAGTACCGGTACTGATAATTGTTCCATATATGCGCACTTCATTGATTGACGTATGCATATTATAGAAATGTCGATATTGAAGAGTCCTCGCATATGGTGGTCGACATACAGCAAGATTTTCACCCAGTCCAGATTTGTAACTGGAAGTGGCAGAAACCCTGATTTACCTGATTATCACACAGATGTAAACATTCACAAACATACACTCAAAAGGCCAAGGAGAGCTGCCAGTAATAAGAGCCCTTCCTGGGCTGGACTTCCAAATCTTGAAGAGAGGACCAAGGTAGGATTATACTTATCAAAATATTCGTATATGCATTTCATTGATTTTAAATTGACTTATTCTAGACATCCTGTTATAATCTGAGCCATAAACAATTTTTTGCATGATCGTTGTATTATTAGTTATTTCCATGTATTACAGTCGTTTCTATTTAAAGGGCTCATTGATTCCCGAAACATTGAAAACTATCGAAGATGATAAAGAATTCAAACTAACTTTAAAGAACCTGAAGACAATTGGTCAAAAGACATTGACTCGTGAAGAACGAAGAAAACGACGACGGGCTTTGGATAAATATGGAGTCCCAAATTTCTTTCACTTTCTACAGTTAAAGAAAAAGGAGTTTAACGCTGAGGGTAACGCAACATTTATATGGTCTCAACACTAAATTTACTCGGAAATTTTGGTGGTAAATTTCATCTCTTCCTTGCAGATGGCATGACGAACCTGGTAAAGAAAGAGATTAACGTGTTACAGTTGAATATTGGGGTGTATTGTAACCAAGCCTGCAATCACTGTCATGTAGAATCGTCACCAAAACGAAAAGAAATGATGAACCGGGAGGTGGCTGATAAATGTATTGATGTTCTCACCAAAAGTCCCCAAATTCACACAGTTGACATAACTGGTAAATCTATATTGAATGATTTCAAAATTTTACAAACATGAAAATTCCTTTAAATGCATTTCATTTTGGGCCATAGGGTATGAATAAAGAATATATACTACTAAAAGCAGGTCCGTTCGTTCAACCATGATTTATGAATTTTCAATGAAATGGTGGTAACATATAACTAAATAAGTGGATACAGGCAAGATGATTCATAATTATTTTGATTCATAATAGGGCCCGTTGATTTCAAGGGTTTCAATCGTAGTGTGCATCAGAACGTCATTAACAGATCCTTGAGAAAACCGAGATAGGTCAATCATATATTTTTAATGAGGCAAAATCTCAATCTAAGATCCATTTCAGGAGGTGCTCCCGAATTATGTTCTGAGTTTCGCTATATCGCCAAGAAAGTTCGAGATATGAAACCGAAAGTAATTGATCGATGTAATCTAACTGTTCTCTCTGAACCCGGTGAGATTCTATTAATTTGTTTCTGTATACTGTATTGTGTGTGTGAACACTTAATGAAAATAGTCGATTTTCCCATCGCAATTAGGGCAAGAAGATCTGGCTGAATTTCTGGCGAATAATGGGATTCATATAGTGGCATCTTTGCCTTGCTATTCGGCGAAAAATGTCGACATGCAACGAGGAAAAGGTGTTTTCGACCGAAGTATCCGAGGTCTTTTGCGACTGAATGAGATGGGTTACGGGATTCCCGGCAGTGGCCTCCAGATAGATCTTGTTTATAACGCGGCTGGTAAATCTTATGATATTTTTAAAAAGATACAGAATTTTGCCTGAACCATGTAGATTGTCTATGTAAAAACATTTCTGACCATTTAAGGTGCTTTTCTGCCACCTCCCCAGGAAGAGTTAGAGGCACACTATAAAAAGGAGTTGATGGATACATTCGGAATAGAATTCAACAGGCTCTTCACCATGACAAACATGCCTATAAAGCGTTTTGCTGATTTCTTGTACAGAAGGTAACTTGTTGGATCATGGTGATGATTTGAAAGACGGATATCTTATTATGGTTATGAAAAAATTGTTTATGCGTTCTTTTTTAAATTCAGAAACGAATTGGAAGAGTACATGGGTATGCTTGTGCGAAACTTCAATATAAACACGATTTATAATCTAATGTGTTTGAACCACTTAAATGTGGGTTGGGATGGAACATTATCGGATTGTGATTTCAACCAACAACTCGCCCTAGGCATTAAAGGTAACAAATACGGCTTTTTTAAATTTCAAAACATGTTTCTTGCTGACCGGCCACATTACATTTCTTTATGATTACAGGAAAGGCGAATCTGAAAGAGCTGTCGATATTTGATATTGAATCAACCGAAGATTTACAGGAAAATCGGATATTACTAGACAACCATTGTTTTGGCTGTACGGCAGGCATGGGGTCTAGCTGACAGGGTGTTTTGGCATAAGATTCGCGCGAACGACTTGATATAATAGTTAATGACGTTTATTCTCAAAATCTCAAACTTTGAGACGAGTATCTGACCGAAAACTACACTTAACATGTCGTTTTATACTGCTGTTGCTTGCTGTTTGTAAATATTTCATTATGTATAAATATTTACTCTCAAAGTTTACATTTTGTCCGGAAAACCTTCCAAATTTAAGTACGGTACGGTAGCGGGTTTCATTATGTTGTCGCATAGTATGTGTGTACTATCAGCCACTATGATAATTTTGAGGGCCAGAGAAAATTTATGCCTTGTTTCTCATCACACGTTACTCCAGAGATGACGCGGGCGGTGTTTTTTATCATGCGATTCGTGCAACGAGAGTTTCCTTATCTATGGACTTGATATTACATATGCAGCGCATTGTTTCCTAATTGAAAATCAATGCAAAATATTTTTATTCTTATTTCCTGTAAGTGACGCAGATTTTGAAACTGATAGCAAACAAGGCATCTTTTTATTTACGCCGAAGATACATTATATATTTTGATTACATCTATTTTCACCTGATGATGAAATTGTATTCACTGCCAAAACGTTGTAACTGTTTTACGTTTAATTGTCTAAATTCAAAATGATAAGATGTGGATGAGATATTGCTATAAATAATATTTTTCATTATGTATAATTTCTATCACTACAAGCAAATCTTGCGTTAAATCTGATCGATATATTGGTGAAGATATCAATAGAATATTAGACATTACGATAGAAAATATTTTTATTTCTTATTTAGTTGATAACTGTGGTAAAAAGCCCGACTATTTACTCCAAGGTTAGGATCCAAGTTCTGTACATTCCCGTCTGCTGACAATATTCTGACGCTGAAAATATTTTGACGTTTGTTGATTGCAGACTCGACAAAAACAGGTTTCAATTACTATACTGATTATAAGATATCTTCGATAACCTTAAAGTCCAGTCAACGCGTAATTACTTATTCTGGATGATTAAACGTCGCTTTTTCTCTGACCAGAAAATTCACTCATTTTGTAATTTAGAATTTCAAGTATACCACAACCCAGTTGATCAGTTTTTGTTTATCTTTATTCTGGAAAAAGCAGAAACAGAAAGCATTTTACTCAAAATAGCATATCACTATTCAGCAAATGGATTATACTCGTCATCACTTTGGTCCCAAAAGAAATGAAGTAAGCAGAGTTGACTTTATAGGATTAATGGAATAAGTGGCATCTCGGAAATGTTCTTGAAGTTTTGGGAAAGCAAAAACACGCGCCATCAATAACTTAAAAGCCATAATTTGATTAAATGAAAAATAATGATTACCAGTACTCGTGTAAGGATGATTAATGTCCCGTTTATGTTTAGCGTTGTTCCAACACGTTGAGTTGTTTGTATCGAACGCTTTGACGATTATTACCCAGGATGGACTTATCACTCCTTGATACATGCTCGGTTCTCCTCACTAAGCAAAATGACCTTTCTCTGTCTGAGCCCATGCAGTACCCATTCACATCTGGGAGAGAGGCAGTATGGATGCACGTCTTGTCCAAGGACACTACGCCACGACGGGATTTGAACCCTGGTCTGATAAATCAGAGTCCGGAGTTATAACCACAATGCCACGACGCTCCACGATAAGTTGATTTGCCATCTCCGCTCGAGAATTAATTTTGGAAAGGTACTATGAAATAGATTAACAGACGAAACATAATGTTACCTGAAGCGGGGGTCTGACTGTTGCCTCGGCCTTCTCACAAGCATGAATGACAATTGACGCGTTTTTACTGGACCTTCTTACGCATGCCAAGGGTATGCCTGAGGCATTGTTCTGATCCACGGAGTTTAACGGTGTTTAGGGAACGTGAATTTTCACGTGTTATGACGATTAGGAAACCAACAAGGAACCCTCCTACGTACGGACCTGATGGACTTATCAAAGGGTCTATACCGTTCCTTCTGAACATAGATATTTTATGGGTAGGACAGCAAGAGAATATTAGCAATGTGGAACCCCCTTCAAAAAATCCTGGGTAGCCCCTGTAAACGCTTGAGCCTATAAATGCACGGATTTTCTTGGGGCGTGAAAACTTTCCCCGCTGGGCGTCAGTTGGCGATTCGACCATGGGTATCATGATGTGTGCGCCAGTAAGAATTATCTGAAAGCCCACTAACTTTACTATAAAAAGAAGTTCGAGATGAACTC
>JAYMFW010197243.1:0-10134 GCA_036785005.1 Tubulanus punctatus
TTGCGATTGTTAGATAAGAATATAACATTTCATAAAGTAATTGGCTATATGATTTGTCTACATACAGGTGAGTTTCATAGGGCTGACCAATGTTCTTGAAAGCCACCAATATACCTTAACAAATTACGGGATCACATATCCCCTGTCATCAGTCAATTTAATGATCCTAGTATACATCTTATAATAATTTCATCATATCATTAAGTTTACTGGTACTTCTGAAATATTTGCAATACAGCGAATATTCTTTAGCTTTTGATGATGATCAGACAAGTTAGATTCTCTAGCTGATCCTGTCTCCTGAATAATACATATTTATTTATCTTTATTTTAAGCAATTCATGCCAGCGCTCACTGTTTCAACGTTGAGAATTTCACCATGGTTTATCATCGCATGGGTAATGATACCGGACTTCTTTCTGCCTTGACTAGTCTACCTACCTCTGCTAATGGTACATGGATTAACCCAGTCAGAACTCCAAACACAGTAAATATCATACCTTTTCAGTTATTGAAGTAATCTGCCGATTATCAGTGATAATTCAAAGTCGATATCTCATATATAGGATCCAACTCTTGAAGCTGTAAAATTAGTTGCTGGAGTAACAGGCGTCCTGGCAACATTGGCATTGATTCTAATGGTGTCATCATCTACAATACTTATCAGGTAAGAGATGATTAGAGTAACGTTTTCGAAGAAATATCAAGAATTTGAAACTTTTGTATTTCTATTTCAGACGGTCTTATTTTGAAATATTCTGGTATACTCATCATTTATTCGTCTTATTCTATATTGCCATTATTGTCCATGGAATGCAGTAAGTAGCAGCCTCTCGTGAGTTCAATCAATTTCATTTTCATTTTGTTTTACTCATAGTGTTATTCTATCTATAGGGGTGTTGTAAGATATCAGTCAAATATTGACGCTCATGACCCGAAAACATGTTACACGAAATATAAAGAATGGGCTCCAGGAAAAGAATGTGACATTCCTCAATTCGCACATAAAGGCGCAAAATCATGGCAATGGGTTATATTACCATTTGTCATCTACATTGTTGAAAGAATTATTAGATTTTGGCGTGGTATGCAAACTGTGGAAGTAGTTAAAGTATGTATGTATGATCTTGGAACCAAATTTTCTATGAAGTATAAAATTTATGCAATTCTTCCTGTTTTCATTATAGATAGTTGACCACCCATCAAATGTAATAGAGCTACAATTAAAAAAGCAAGGTTTTAAGATGGAATCTGGTCAATATATCTTCCTGAAATGTCCCAGTATTGCTCACTTTGAATGGCATCCATTCACGCTAACTTCTGTAAGTTTGAAAGTAGATAATATATAGATAATCCCACAATAATGATGAACAAAGTCCAAAAATGATTTTGGCGAGTAGTTTTATTCAACATTTTGACTATATCCTAATAGTCATCTTTTCATCATTATTGTGGGATTATCTATATATTATTGTCTCTACATGGATATAGTGTTTTCTGAATGGTTATTTGAAAGTAGATTTTGTCTCAAATAAAAATTGGTTAATTATTGCAACTGTATATTGTACCCAAGTTTTATGTTATGTAGGCACCTCAAGAAGAAAGTTTCAGTATTCATATCAGGATTGTAGGAGATTGGACAAGAGCTCTGGCTAAAGCTTTAAAGTCGCAAGGGGCTGAAGATCAAAGAACATGGAAAATGCCTCGGTAAATCTTGTAAAATAAGATATTAAATCTTTGTTTTCTCAGAATGAAATTTATTTATAACTCCGGTTTGACAATTTACAGGTTGGCAGTTGATGGTCCATTTGGCACTGCTACTGAGGTGAGGACTTTTCTTAGTTAGAAATTCAAAATGACCCAAAATAAATATATATCAAAATTGGTAGTTATTTTATATTGCCTTATGCCTTCAGATCAGTCATAGCCCCTTTTGGACTTTAGATAAGACCACATGACAAGTGCCAGCCTTGCCCTAACCCAACAGACCTCTAGATATGTTCACAGAGGAAAGCCGTAGGTTAAACTCATAAGTTCAGCATTTTTTGTGTAAGCTCATCCACTGACTTAAACTTTATTCAGTCATTTACAAACATCTACCCTGCTAAGATTCATAACAAACCATGAATTGATTATCTTATTTCACAAATTCGAAAAAGTAAACTTGGATTTTCAAATCTACTTTCAGGATGTTTTTCAATATCAAGTAGATGTATTTATTGGTGCTGGGATAGGTGTCACTCCATTTGCCTCCGTTTTGAAAAATATATGGTAATTATAAAATGATTGCATTGTGCCCCCATGTTAGTCTTTAATGTTGATATGTTCTTGTGGAAATCTTTGAGTTGTGGTATCATCAGTTATACTCATATTTGAAAAAAAAGTTGGAACAAAGATTATGGTATTTGGGTCTGTGCTCTCCAAGATGGTTAACTTGAAAAAACACTTTCCCTGAAAATTTATAGCTCATTTTCTTACAAAAATGTTGAAAATTTTGTCATTTTCTATATAATTTTTTATATATAGGTATAAGTATCAAGAAAGTAAAGTTGAGATGAAACTAAGTAAAGTGTATTTCTATTGGATTTGTCCTGATACTGGGGCTTTCGAATGGTTTGCCGATTTATTAGTTGAAATAGAAAATCAAATGGAAAGTCAGGGACTACATAACTTCTTAAGCTGTCATATATATCTAACTAGAGGTTGGAACTCTAATCAGGTAATTGAAACGTTTCTTCAATTATTTGAACTATTGAACACTAATTACTGGGTGAAATTCGCCCAGTATATCATGTTCATTTTTGGGCAAAATTGATTGACAATTTTGGGTGATTTTCACTGCCAAATTTTCATCACGGGTGAAATTCGTCCATTGACTTTGTGTACTTGGGTTAAACAGTATTTTTTTTATTAGATAATTTCTTAGCTTTCTTCATTTCTGAATGTCATTTTCAGGCACGGAATATAGTCCTACATGCAGATGATGACCAAGATGTTGTAACCGGGCTAAGGCACAAAACCAACTATGGCCGCCCAAATTGGGACACTATATTTTCAAATATTGCTGAAAATCATCATAGGTAAATTTCAGAAATTTTGATTTATTCTATGAATATCTATCTATACGTAACAAAAACTGTTTTGAATCTCTTTAAACTTAAATACTTTTTTCAATTTTACAGTACAAGTGTCGGAGTATTTTTCTGTGGACCAAAAGCTTTGTCAACAACACTTCACAAAATGTGCAATCAGTACACATCATTGGATGAAAATGGAACTCGATTTTTTTACAACAAGGAAAACTTTTAGATTTATCACCGTTCTTGCTGTACTTTCCTAGATGTAGGAAAGCGTGAAGGAGAACAAAGTTTTGTCAATATTGTTCAGCTGTTACTTATTGGAGTGGAGTAAAGTGAATTATAATGAATTACTAATGATATGATTAATCCATTTGAAATGATATTATGATCTAAATCACCATTAAAATGCCCAATCTATTTTATGTAGAGAAAAGTGTTTTAGCTAAAGAACTGATTGTAGTTGGCTGTGGAATGGTTTACATTTTTCAATTCGAATGAATCCAGATAGGATGTTGGTATATGTGTTCAATAACCTTAAACATGTAATAACCTTGATCGGTAATCAGTTTTTCTACTCTGTATTTTTTATAGTACATGATTAACTGAAATGAATCATGTGATCAATATATGGCCTTCATTTTCATGGAGGTCTATCTAAATGTATTTTCATAGTATTAATTTCATATATTATCTGGTGCTCTCATCTAAACTTGTGATAGATTCTACATAAACTCTATATTAATGTATGTCTCAATCAAGTTGAAATCTTGACTGTAATTTTCTTAAACTAGGTTTTGCATCACCCCAGAATTCTAGATATTAATGGATGAAAACAAAATGATGAAAATGAGAGTATGATGCGTAATTAGTCATTTTGGTGCTTGTTTCTGACATCATTTTCCTCATATCATTGCAACTTGTTCCTGAGAACATTCTCAGTGCATTTCTACATCGCTGGCAAAAATGATTCGTTTTATCGATAGATTTTTAGAATAAGATAAACTGACTTTTTCATAAGAATGAACTTAATTTTTCTATGACTGTGCTTTTTAATCTAGTAATACAATGTGAATGTATTTTTGCTATGGTGAATATTTATATTTGTAAACATTTTTAATCAAGTGTATAATAAAATATTTCAGAGCTATGATATATTTGGTGTTCATTTTGAATTAAGTTTCAGCATTCTGAATGGATCTCATCCGCTCAAGCATTCGATTTATCCTGGTCCTGATTCAGATTTTTCAGTATGGATTATCCAAATGGATTGATTCACCTAGACCGAAGGCTCCTTGCCTTCTTTAGCAGTACGAGAACCTTTTTGATTTTCACTCGCAGCTCTAATTTGATGTCGAATATTCGAACATTCATTTGTGATTTGATATGTAATCTAAGGGGTCATACAGTGATAAAACGCTGTGAAGTAATCAGACACGTACTTCAAATTCTTCAAGATTATTCCAGGACAATGTTTGAGCTATTCAACTACGATAATGCATAGGAAGGACGCAGTTGCTATTATAAGCTTATACATATTTGTGAATATTCGAAATCGTGAAATGTTTGTCCATTGGTGAAAGTAAATTTTGTCGTATTTGTGTTAACGCATGTGAATTGTGTTTGAGCATTAGCCGCTCGCTCGGTAATAAAGCAGACAATATTTTACAGCCACTTGCCCGTGTACTGTTGCTAGCGAGTACAGAAAGTGACGACCTGTTAGTTGTTGAGATTTTATGTCGTGATATGGAGTAGTTGTTTTATGATAAACAGGTAAGAATTCACTATAGAATATGTATCAACTGTAATCTTGATCTTTAGCTCTTAAAACCCTCAACATTCCTGAATTATGAACTGTTTATAAAAGCAATGTGAGGTTTTATCAGCAAAAATCAGGAAGTTATTGAAACAGAAAAATACTTGAGCAGAACTGAATTTCCATTAAGGTTATGGTTCCTGCTGGGTTCAGTGACTTACAACTTTCATACATAAGAAAGTGTGTAATCATAGCATAAATCTAGTAATGTCGAGGAACAGCGGGCTCTGTCCACTCATAATGGGATCTTAAGTCTTGTCTAATTACCCGTAAAAAGTTGGTCTTTCATTATATTTGAAATAATTAAATCTTTTGTGTATAATCCTATTGATAAAATGAAGTGTCTCGGAAAATAAGAATTAAGATGGCATTCATGACACCTGTAAGGTCGTATAGGTAGAGATAGATTTGTGAAATCGGTCGCGTCAAACATTGGTATAAAAACACTTAGACAGTTAAACAAATCAGGTAATTTTATATTTTTCACCAGTTTCCGTAACGTATGTTGGTTCCAGATCAAATTCATATCAATATATCATTTTATAGGCGAACGCCAGGTTAAACTATCAATGTTGTTTGTTCACACCTCTTTCTTCGATCATTATGCAACTGGATATGAATTATTCTTTTTATCATTCTTAGTAAAATTATTATGTCTCCGTATTGAGGCTAAGTTATTCTGCATTCTGAAGAATGTTGCTTGAATAGAAACTTGATTTTGAATGAGATGAATCGCATATTCGACTTATTGTGTGAATTATAGGTTTGAAGACTAAAACCCAGTCATAAACTATACTGCAAATGGCCCCTAGTAACAAAACCTATCAAAAATTTGATCTTTTGAAAGTTTTAATTACTTTTAACTGGCCAAGCATACACAGGACACTTTTCATTTTCAGGTCGTATGTGATTTATCTATTTGTCAAACTGCCAAATAAAAGAATATATATTTGTCATATTTGAAATTCCGCTCTAAATTCGTATTTGCGGAATGGCCTAGGTATAAAACAGTGGGACAGGTTCTAAAATAGTATAATGCGTGAAGAAAGTGCAGTAGTTTTTGTTTGATTATAGCGCTATGGCGATTTCGGATTAAGTTTGTTGATCTTATTGGAATAAATTCGCTATGACAGCGGCTATGGCATAACGCGGTAAGAAATTGATAAATCAAAATCATCGATGATAAGATTTAATTCGGTCTTGTGCTCGATGGAGCGTGTAATGTGCTTTACTGACAGAAAACATATGGCTTATGACGATATAGTATCTCGCCGAGAACCGGACCATTCAAGTGTCCTTACACATCGATACTTGGCTAATAAATTCAGCCCGATAATTGATGCTCCAAGTGACGATTATAAATAATTGATGCAGAAAGTGAGTTCATTGCATTTGTTTCTGTGAGACCTGGTCCTTCTTATTGTCTCTAGAAAAATGTGCATGATATAAAAGCTGATAGGCCCTCCCGATGGTGTTCATGGCAATGATGTTTGTGAAAGAAATTTATGTCGTTTACCTGTATGGTTTCGCTTAAATGCTTGCCAGATTTATTACATTAGCTAGTTGATATAGCCCTTTACATTCATTATACCTTCGATATGTTGTTTACTTATTGTTTTGTACGACGTATGGTTTCTACAAAAAATCAATGAGTTCAGGTATTGGCTATATTTCTGTTTAACGAGTGAATCAATTCGTTACGAGTATAACTCCATTACATTGCATTGATAATAAACAGCAACCAATTTCTCATTAAATTGCCGATATTGGTTTCTATTGAAAATATATACGTATATATTTGAAATTAGTCTGTCACATTTCATTTGATCCATTTCGTATTTATGATGTTCTTTTGACGAAGGGATTTCTTTCTAAAATCACAACAAAATACTTTAACGATAGTAAGTAGACTTGTATTTTTTGCTCCTAGAGACGTGAGAATTATTATATTCATCGTGCTATTCTTTATAGAATAAATGGCCAGTAATGAGAACATAATTTAATGCCTTTCAATGAATCTGTGGGAAACATTAGTTCATTCTTGTTTTGCAATAACTCGTATACTGTCATGCCAAGTTAGGAATTTTTTGCTTTGCTTTTGGCTTTCGAGTTGTAAATTGTCTCATGTAGACCGCTGTGTATGGCTATATGTCGCTTAGTACTGGAAGGTAATTGGAAAAAATTGATATGTCGCAGAGATGAATCGTTATATATATGTCTAAATGCAAACATGTTCGGCTAGTCGAATTATTGAAATAAAGAAACATATGCACCAGGACAAACAATCGATCATGAAAGCACCTGTCAATTATCAACATGATAGGGTTATTTTATCATATCGGTCTAGTAACTCCATTTCAATTTTGTTCTATTTCCAGGTATTCAAGAGATCATGAGAATTTGTGCAACAGGCTCAAAAAATAATAGCAATATGATGTCTAGTAAAAATTGCCGATGTAAAGTATCCCGCGATGTCAGTACCAATCCTAAATACGGGTCTAGTTCTCTCGCTGAGGGACGACCATGTACCCCGTGTAGGTGTATGGTTGACAGAGATATCGTGAAGTCTCGATCACTTCAGTCGATACCAAAAGGAGAGTTGGTAGACAGCTACACACAAACAACAGAGTCATTTGATGGCGACGATACAAATTATGATGTATCTGATTTAATATTTTCTGCCGATCCACCTGATGATGCAGATGTGTCGTATATCGATGATAAAACTGGTGCTCTGAAGTTACAACGTAAAGCTAACACGAGAAGACCTCGGACAGCATCGGACGGGTATACCTCTGGGTACGCGTCGTCTTTAGGTACTGGTACTTATAAGGATAGATCAGATATTGACTCTGCGATAAAGCCAAATATTACAGTCACTGATTACACATCTCCGACTTCAAGAAATTACAATCTTGAAAATCCCGGTTACACTGGGATGTCCTATCTAACTCCAGATTACGCAGCAACGGAGAAGCCTAATGGATACCTAAGCGACCCATTGAAGAGGACCAGTAACTACACATCACCAGGAATGGACGGGTATTTGAGTAAACTGACGAGCAATATTTCTAGACCATACTCATCAGATTACAGTACAAATAAGGATTACGGCTATAATCATGCAAGTTCATACACGGGTCCTAGCTGCCATGATTATCTGAAAGCGTACAATCGTGATGGAACCGAACCAAAGTATAACTACAAACTCAAAGACTCGAGTCTATCTCCAAGAAATGTCCATTATGCTTCCGACGATTTGGGAAATCAGTCACGGTATGGAGGGGGAACACGGCTGAGGCCCGCGTCGTCTATGCCAGATCTTAGCCCAAGGGATACAAGAAATTATTCAAGCATTCCTGATCTTGGTATAACCGGATATTCTAGCAATGCTTCCCTTTCGAGTCCGCCAAAATATGGCTATGTGAGAGGAATCAGTTCGTTATATTCACCGGTGAACCATCGTCCGTCGGAGCAAAGAAGGGATCCATCGACGAGCTATGTATCAGGACGTCCACCGATACCGAAACGACCGCTATCAACTCCATCATCGAGAATACCCGCTAAATACGATCTTAGTTCAAGGTCATTCCTTGGGAAACCGCCGATTTCGAATCAATCTCGTCAAACGAATTACCGTTATCCAACACGAACAAATAATTCATTCGATTCTTACCAACCTCAGAGAAGTTCTTCCCCATCACCTTACACCCATGACGACTACCGGTCGCCATCAAGGTATGCAGCTGATTATCGAAACCCTTATGAATCTGATTACAACCTAGGATCCAAATACACTCCAAAGACTGCAACATCTGGGTCCTATATCGGGCCATCGAAATGGCGTTCTGTCCCGGATCTTCGTAGTGATGGAATTTTCAATATCTTGACGACTTCCAACGCTTGGTTACATAAAATACAGGACACGTTAGATCATGGAACGCAAACCAAGCCATCTTCACCAAATAGTTTCCACAGAGAGAAAACAATTACACCATCTAGAAGCCTTCCACGAAACAGCAGTAGCAGACCAAAATATGGCAGTTGTACCATGCCTAGAACGTATGCAACACCGAAGTCTGACTCGACTTTGCCACCTCAGTCGGTAGACAATGAAAATATCAACGAGTTGAAGGAATTGTTCGATATACTAGACAGGAATAAAGATGGGTAAATAATTTGTATTCGATCAAAATTGAATTAGAAATACATTGTGGTATGCTACTGATCAGTTGTGTAATTATAGGCGCTTAAAAGAATGTTAATCCTAGAAAAGCTTTCGTAACAAAATCAACAAAACGTTATTCCACAAGTGACAGATTAATGATTGATTGGGCAGTTATAATTCTCTTCTGGTGAGAGTTCTATACGCAATTTACATAACATGTGCTTCTTTTTTTACAATTTACAGAAAACTCACGCGAACTGAAATAAACGCCGCAAAACCATCACTGGTTTACAAAGCCAACAGGCGTTTCCTCGAGGATATTCTAGGTCAGTAATTATGGTTAATCTGTAATCCCCGTTAGATTCTGTATTTCACGTTAGCTAATTGCCAATTTTTCTATTTTCTAGATTGCCTCCGAATGACGCACAAAACCTACATAACGTTTGCTGAGTTGATGAGGTTTTACTTGACATCCGCTAGACATTTAGCGGAAGAATACAGGGCCATTCAAAAGGTAAAATTAAAATTCATTTGAACAAAAGCTTCATTATACAACGTCCCACCAGTGGCGAATACGGATTACTGGGAAATTAACTACTATTTCTAAAAGAAACGATTTCCTTCTGCATTCCATCAACCCCGATTCAATGTACATAAATTAAGTTTTTACTTCAGACATTCAGGTGGTTGGATCCGTCTGGAAAAGGATTTATCGGCGAAAACGATTTACGATATTTGGCAGCTGAACACGGAATCTTTTTAACATCACGAGCGACGCGACAAGTGATCAGGGAGGCAGACATAGATCAGGATGGTATTGTGACATTTGATGATTTCGTTTACATCATGCTGAAAGCCAAATTAACCGGAGATGGAGAATAGCTGCGTTCATATTTCATCAATCCGTCCATTCATCAAAATGCCTAGTCTCTAATCATCGTTATATTATCATTAGACATTTATAGTAGTTATTTGAAAAAAAAGTAAAAGAGGTCTATATTGAAAGTTATTCGATAGTTTGTTGTAAATTGTCATTAGAGTAAAGCCCCAAAATTGGGAAGCTAGAGATAATA
>JAYMFW010197355.1:4313-14581 GCA_036785005.1 Tubulanus punctatus
GTGTCGGGCAGGAATGTCACGCATTCCAAGTGAAATTGTTTGTGTATATATTAAATTTGTCATGTGTATATAGATTGACCCATATAGATTGTATTGGGCATTTATAACATCACGTTTCATTGGTTTCTTTTTCGCGCTGAAAATATTTGTATATAGATAGTTAAATAAAGAAATCACGGGTTCTTGTTCATATGATCTGTAAGAGATCGTTGTTACGTCTCTCTCTCCAAAATTCAAGGATTAAGTTCTCTTGGTCACTTGCAGTTTGACATATACTAAGGATTACCGTCCCTTGGTCACTTGCTGTGTGACAAATAGGCTTATGTCACTGTTACTACCAATTATTGTTTCGACGTCAATTTCCATGCATCTACCTGTCCTGTATTTATGTATATGAATGAATAGTTTAGTTTATAAAGAGGATCAGTTTTGGTATATCAAACTGGAACGTTCGTTCGTTACTTTAGTCGGGATCGGCCGAAATCCGTATAAATCAGACGCGAAATTGAATTCAATATAGAAGCAATGATAATTCACAAAAATGATTCAAAATACATATACATTTGCATCTTAATACATTCAAAAATATAACAAATAGACAACAAAGAAGTAGAAACACAGAACAAAATATGTGAATTATTTCATGTATCTAAGCTTTATTGTTTAAGATTATTTCAGAGAGCTGGAGCATATTTTAGCACCAGTAAACGTTTGCAGAGAATCAGTAATATTGCATATCAATCAACATAAAATATGAACTTTTACAGAATCACTTTGTAAGGTAACATCATTTAAAAAATGGTATAGAGCTATTCTCCATTGATGTCGTCGGTAACTCGACCGAAATTAGAAGCATAAGATAAAATTTAAGCTAACGCCCCTTCTCATCAGCTTAAGTTGGAAAGCACAGGGGTTTTTTACATAAACAATTTACTTTATTCAACACGAACATAACTAAATCATTAAATTAACAATATTTAAAAACACAGTACCGTTGTCGACTTTTGGAAAGCTTTGGCTATGGATACGGGTATAATACAAGCACATGCAAGTTGGGAGTTAATTTCACTTCTATTAGCCCATTCCACATTTACGTATGTACCTATGTCGTATACGTCGTCTTTTGCATGTATGTGGCTTTTTCCTGAAAGAAAAGAAAATCAAATTCATCATTTTTTCCATCAGACGAGGATAAAGCCATGCTTCATAGTTTCAAGTAATCTAATAGGATTTATGGACACATTCCTTTAAGTCAATTACCACATTGCGATACATATAGCATAAAGAGAAAAGGTGGCGCCCTTATAATTCTATCAAGCAATTTCATAGGATGAATTATACGGAAGTGTTTTCATTATATTATAAAAGAAAGTAGTTAAACATTATTGGAAGACCAACAATGAGGAAGGCTATGTCTAAAATACATACAAGTGACATTGAATTTTCTATCCCATTTTTAAGTTCTAAGGTAAAATATTTCAGATGGCATAGATTAGCATACGCCAGAATCAATAAATAACTAGGAATTTTTTATGACAATAGTTTTTGCAAGCAATTGACATTAAGCTGAAGCAGCGCAGCAAAATCTGATAAAAGTCCTCGTACTAGTGTGGCTTAGTATCTTGAATATGTAGTCGTCTGGGTATATGTCGCACATTCCTGAAATTTACCGTGAATAAAATATCGCATAATCTGTCTAAATCTTTAAATGGGTAAGAAGATTTTTAGCTTTCTGTTTTGGGTTACATGAAGGACAATCGATGAAAGTGAAGCTATTCACTTCCATCTTATGTTAAAATATTTGAATACTTCGTTGGTAGGCCTGCTCACGGAAGGTAATGCATGCTAGGAAGCCATGCATATATCATGCTGAAATATACCATGATACACATGTGATTTCTTATAGTTTTTTCTATATTTAGCAAAATCAATCAGGATTGAACGAAATTACTGAAAATGATTTCAAATATTCGTCTTGACTTTTAGACTAAAAAATATGCAGTTATCGATATTCCAAAAATGTTATGGCAATTCAAAGGATACTCCGCATACGGGATGAAAATTCTCATAAAGAAGCCATGCAGCATGTCTTAAAAAAATATATTTATAGGCATCACGTACCTCTCCTTCTTTGTTGTATACATAAGTAGTCACATTTCCCCCAACTCCCCATGTAACTTCTTTAGTTTCGAATGCATCCCTTTCACCACGGCTCATCACTCCTTTTGCATAGACCTGTGTTAATCAAAGTAATAATTAAAAAGCCATTAAAAATATCATTTGCTTTCTTCGATTTATTTTGTTTTGCCGGTGTATCATATATATCAAATAAATGTTTCAATTTTATTACGCGAAATTCACCTTAACATTTCCACTACCGCTTAGTGTGTAGTTCGGGAAGTCAAACGTAAATTCCTGTTTTCCATCAACAATTCGTTTAATCTTCCATCCACTTATGTTTTGTGGCTGCAATTATACATTTTTACATGATGAATTTACCATATATTATTAATGATATCCAGTTCCTTAATTGGAATCCCTAAGTTGAAAAATCCTATATTACCTTGTTTCCTGTGTTTTCTAAAATGACGACATGACCATCAGCAGCTGCCTCTTTGATAGCTACTTCACCTTTGGCACTTCGCTGGTATGATGTTTTCGCAGCCATGGATCCAGAACCTGCCGATCCGGAACTACCTAAAATTGAAAACATTGCGACGTCATATTACAGTTATGCAATAGCTTTCACGAAATCGACTAAAATGTACATAAACCATACCTCCTGCCATCGACATTGACATTTGCATAGCAGCGCCACCAGCACCACCGCCGCCGCCGCCGCCGCCACCGCCACCGCCACCCATACCACCACCACCCATACCACCACCTCCACCACCACTAGACATTTCATTTTGGTAGGACTCCAACCACTTCAGATGGGTTTCTGTTCCGTGTGTTCTCATCCATTCATACCATTTTTCGACCGTCTGGCTTAGACTGTGATGTAAAAATGAATGTCAAATTTCAGATCAGATGAAAATTGAATCAATACAATTTATTCAATTGGATAATACTCACCTTCCTTCGTGTCCTTCCAAAAGCTTTCTATATGCAATGATTTCAAGTTCAAGGGAAAGTTTAGCATCAAGCAATTCGTTTAGCGTAATACTCATAGACTCCAGTTCTTGAATCTTCTGATTCAACTGGATAGTTAAGTCGGTTCTTTCAGCCTCCCATTGAGACTCCTTGTCTTGATATTCTCGAAGTAGCATGTCATACTCACGCTGTAGATTTGCATTCTGAAGTGGTCATGTATCTCAGATGTAATACCGGTTTCCATTCAAAATAATTTTCCAAATTTATTGTATGAAATATTTACCCGTGCTTCAACCTCCGAAAGTTTTGCTCGAAGATCACCCAGCTGCGTTCTAAGCTTCTTCGTTTCGTCTTTATAATGAGCCGTTTCGAGTCCTGATTTAGCCCCACTGGTCCTAGTTTCATTAAGCTTCAAAATAAGACAGGTCATTATGATGATTGATAATACTAATATATAAACATAATTTGTACAGTAGAGTACGCATGAGTCGGATCACCTCGGACCGGAAATTCTTGTCCGACTCAGACGTATTCCGAGTTATATGTACAAACAATTTGGTAGTATTGAGTCCGGGCATCAAAAATTTGCTGACTCACGCATATTCCGACTCACTCTACTGTATATCGTTTTTTAAGATAACATTTAGGCTGGCATTAAGGCCTACATACCTTCATTGTAAAATGGGTTTCAAGTTCGCCTTTTATACTGCCTAGTCTATCTTCATATTCGTTCTGTATATCGCGTATTGCCATGGCTAATTCACTCTTCCAGAATTCACGATTCTCTGCAGTTTTATCTTTCCATGCCAGAGCTGCCATTTCACGCAGTTCCTGGAAATTGTTAAGAATTGGCGTTATATATTTTCCACATATGAACTTTTTATGTAGTTAATAATTGATGTACATCAATGACTGTATACCTGTTCATGAATTGCATTCGTGAATGCCATTTCTTCCTCGAGTGTCTGCACACGATTTTCTCTGTCAATTCTCATAAGCGTCTCATTATCCAGATCCTATAAAAATATGAAATACAATTCAATATGATTCAAACATACATAAAATACCTAGAATATCAGAGGATGTTATTATAAATCTACCCACCACTCTGAGTCTCATAACGTCAGCATTCAATGACTTGATTGTTTCCTTGTCCCGCTTATGTTCATCTTCAAGGAAAGCAATTCTTCGCCTGAGCAAATTAATCTCCGATTCATAGTCAGCCATTTGTTGATGTTGCTTGGAGATAGTTTCGCGGTCTATTTCCGAACGACGTACAAGATCTTCATATCTGAAACGTTTTGAGAATGAAATCGTGTTGCTTTAAAGTTTCGATAAAATATTCAATAAAGGGATGAATGAACTGGTAATTATATTGTAAGGTAATTATGACCGTGTGTGGAATTACTTTTGTTAACATAACAAGCATTTTTGGCATGAAAATCAAGGTTCACGACAATTATCAAGTAATTGCCCGTTTCTACCGAAATGATAATTGGCCATTTTGAACACCAATAATTTTGCAATTAGTCGCTTAATAAAATAAGCTAGGTTAATTATCTCTTAGAATACACGTATAGTTAGGTCTAATGGTAATTGCTGTGTTCCAAGACCTCGCGGGCTCTTTGTGATGATTCCATGAAAATATTAAAATATGGATTACTGGCGAAAGGGATGAAAGAAATTCAATTTTGTTATCTTTCAATCCTGTTTTAGTATTTTCCATAAATTTTTTTAATTATCATATATCGATGAGATAGAGATACTCCGGCGGAAACAATCGTCGAATTGATTCAAACAAGATGTTCTTTTTTCCAGCCTCATGTAATCTGGGTAGCATTCATAGCATATTCATTGGCATTTGAAAAATCCAAAAAAAAAAAAAAATAAAAGCGATTGAACAATGTTTATGTGTTATTTAGTCAATTTCCATTATACCACCACTTTTCAATAGTGTTTTTCAATTCGGATTTCATGACGCGTTTCTTCTGTATGCGTCCAAGGTATCGACAATTAAATAACGTTGTTTTCCCGATGATATTTATAGTCTACTTTATTTCCCATGAGCACTTCAATTTTCCCTATCATAATTCATGAATGTAGCACTAACGATCGTGAAAACTGGAATTCAGCTTCACCGTCTAATCTCAACGTAATGCAACATTATCAAAATCCCATAGTGCGTCTCAGCTTGCGTTCAGGAGGAAATTACAAAAAAAATTTAATTTCATACTATTTAAGTTTAAGATCAGATGTAGCGTACCGTAAATTTGTTGTGACATCGTTGGATATGTTTACTTGATAGTCTTGATTGTTTCATGCCAATGAAATCATTAAAGTATTTATTTTTCAAGTTTTAAATTTAATGGCTTGAAAACTGTAACTCCGATTTAGTTTTTATCAGGCCTACTCCGCAAAACACAAAAATGACGTCACATGGGCTTTTCGTGGCTGATTCGTGTATTGATTCATCGTTGCGTAAAGCCTAGCTTATGTCATCCTACGAACAATCTTCGATGAAATATAAAACGGCGAGAATTGACTTGAGAGTTGAAACCAAGTCGGCGATAAATATATCGGTTCGTAGGGTGACCTGATATAGAATATAGAATAATGTAGAATAATTGAACATAGAATTATATCGAAGATATGACCAGACGCGCTTGGACATGCTTTAAGAGCCGATTAAAACCATCATGACAAACCCCTTGGCATAAAAGCAATTTATCGTTCATTTTAAACATATCATACATGTAACGTGATTTCACAATAAAACCGAAATTGACCGATATGATTCATTCCATCTTTAAGCCCAAAGGTATCAATACCCATTTGAAGTTACATTCATAACAAGCTGACTAAAACTTGTCAATATGTCAATGCATAAAACAGAAATTTAGAATAGTCAGAATTGATCAGAAAACATTACTTACTTTTCTTTGAGGCCTGTTAATTCATCCTGTAGTGTAGAGGCTCGTAACTCATGTTTTGCTTTATCTTTAGTTATATCATCGACCAAATTCCTTGCTTCCAAGAGCTCTATCTCGTACCGCTTCTTAATTTCGATTGTCTCCTTTCCCCACCTTGACTTGAGGGCTTCAAGTTCCTGGGCAAGTTTTCTATTCTGTGCCTCGAGAAATCTTATTTTTTCAATATAGCCAGCGAATCTTTCGTTGAGATCCTGCATGTCTTTCTTTTCCTTTTGTCGCTCACCTTTCATGGCCGAAACATCAGCGGATGAGAATGACAAGGCACCGCTTGAAGATGGCTGCATAACTTCAACTCGGCTTTTCCTAGTCTGATTTTGCCCCATCACTCCTCCTTGTGTTCGGGAAATCAAAGTCGTTCTTGGATTCATCGATGATCGATAATATGACTCCGTAATTTCTTCACCTCCAGTCGTTCCGAATCCTCCTCCACTGCTTCCACCTGATGTCGTTTCAGTGACAGTAACCACGGTTTTTTCGGTGCTTCCTGTCATTCCGCCACCCATCATCCCACCGCTACTCATACCACCACTGCCCATTCCACCTCCACCAGATATCGTTCGAGACGATGAGGAAGACGAAGACATAGAGGACGAGCCCCCACCCGATTTACTTATTTGCATTCGCGACATCGTAGTTCCCGAACACACGCTGACTGGCAAAGCCACACAGTCCCAGACGTCTTTTATATGGTGTACAGGAACCACAAAATTACAGGCTCATTATTGAAGTAACTGTGATAAGCGGGCCGCAATTATGCTTTTAAAAAGCTTTGCAAAATCTGGTCCTCGTTGTCGTTATTATTGCCTGCTTGATGTATGTACAATTATGTAACTTATGCATAATGGTTTCCTTTTAAAAATGCCACGCCGAACTATGTCATTTATCCCGAGATAATTGCCTCGAAATTTGTAGATAGCAGTGATTAAATCATTCTGTAATTATTGAAAGAGAACGTATAAATAATGTAAAATACAACAATAATTGTATGTTCTGTTATTAAATGTCTGCGCTTGTAACCCAGTTTCCGTTATTTCGAAGATTACTGAATTTTACACGAAGCATATTGTTGTCTGTTCATTTAAACAATCTAGAAGGCACTTTCTGCATACAAATCAGAATGGACTTTCATTTTTTTTATAGAAATTTGATTATAATTCACTGAAAAGGAAGCGATATAAACCAGACGACAGGAGGATTGTAACGTACCATTAGACTGTTTAAGAAGTGTGTTTTAAGAAATGTATAGTTATGGTGATAGCTTCACGTATATCCGACCTAACAGCAGTCAATAAATATGCGTGCAACAGTTTGCACTTGCTTCACTTGATTGGCAATCCGGAAAAATCTAAGATCTATCAGAATTCATTGATCGCTAAACGATGTCGTATGTACTGAAGCGTCCTGGGGACATTATTTAGAATATAGTTTTAAAGAATTTACTTCGTTGAATTTTTTATGAATAAGAAACCCACATAACTCTTCCCAATTATAAATTTGGTGCAATAGTTTTGTACCCACAGGCATGCGATGGATTGGAACCCTCACCTACATTTCGACCAATCCTTATGGGCTACGCTCACGACCAGAAGAGCGCGCAAGCTTACTCACCGCGGTTAAATTGCGGTTATAGGCGGGAATCACATTGGCCTCATTTTCGACATCTATATAGTAATGCACGAGGAAGAAGTTGATCCATCACTTGGTCGGTTCTTATAATTTGCACCAATGTTTCGGGTATCCTGTTTATCAATTGCTGCTGCATGATATAGGTTTCACGCGCAACTGCATACCCTGGTTGCCTCCTCGCATTCGCGTTTTCACCAGGAATTGTTATTGCACGTGGTTCTGGTATTTGTAGATCTGGGGGCAAGGCTTCAGCAAAATTCTCTACGAATAGTTCTTGCTTTGGACGTGGTGCCACAACCGATTCAGCTAGAACTTGAGCAGATGCTTCCTCTACTCCAGGCATAGCAGGCGCGTTCCTCATGTTATCCCAGCGTCTCTGGAGTCCTCTGAAAAAGAACGTGATTTATCGATTGGATAATAATATCTCTTTTAGAGAATTATAAGCAAAATTTATACCATTTATGGCAATACTAACCTTCGCATCTGAGTCTCGAATATGGATCGAACTCTTCTCTTAAGCCTTCTTTCTCTATTCAAATCATCTGCAGTATAAATGTCTCTCTAATTGCTCGGTAAACGAATGATATTTTGCCGTACATGTTTGACAACTCGGTCCCACCGGTTTCCATAAAGTCTTCCTTCATCTAATATTATCTCGATTTCGACAGGATTGGCCCGTATTCCCGGCATCTTAAATACAAATGGTCGAATGCTATACTGTCTCCGGAGTTTAAAACAAATTTGAGGGGTGGAGCTCGACTTGATATTTCTATAAAGATTCATTACACGTATTACCTTTCAATGAAGTTACAGAATAACGATTCATTTAACGTCTGTAGCTGGTCGGATCTTTTATACTGACCTCAATAAGTTAGAGAGAGTTTGAATTCCTATAATATCTAGACATGACATGAAAATATTAAGAAGTAAAGGATTATTTAAGTATGTTTGATTATGTAAGTATGAGTCCCGAGGCTATAACCCCCTATTTGCGGAACCACTCGCGAACTTTTGAAATTTCTCGCTCTCTGATTGGGTGGAAATAAAATGCACATATACTGAAGGTGTACATAGCAAATCGGTCAGTGTATGAGGGCTTGTTAAAATATAGATTTAGTATCATGGATCCTGATGTTTTAACTACACTTAGATGTGCAATTTTTGTGTTGCAGTGCAGCTTGCAAGCGATTTCGACGTCAGGAATTAGTGTGGGTGTTGTTCAATATGGACAAGTGAATCCAAACTTATCACTCCAAGCAATTGAACTCATAATTTTAATCTCACAGTCGCTCACATGTATCTCAAATAAGTTAATCGTCGACAATTCGGACTCGTTGCTCGTGGTAGACGAGTGAAATGTCAATTATTTTATGCCACTATCCGTATGGTTTTTACAAACGTTTGCTTCCCAACCCTACATTAGCGGCACGCTCCTGGCGTAAGGTCAGAAATGGTCTCAAATGTATTTTCCCGGTATTTCAGTCTATAGAATTTCAGAGCGATGTCAATGTGACAACTTTCCTTACGTCTATTGTTCTGTGCTGAGGCATGTGAAAATTATAGTTAAAGGACTACTGCACACTTTTTCAAAAAATTACAATATTTGGTGTATGTATTTGTTTAAGTGTTCACTTAACATATGTAGTCTTACTTTGTTGAAAAAGAATCGGATAATTAAGAAAAATGTGATTTAGTATCATTTCCGATGTTTTGTTTACATTTTGCTCATGAAACACGTGTATGCAGGAAATGACGTATTAGACAGAACACATACATAAACAAACATGGCCGACATAGCTGTATAGTAGTTATTGTCAGAAAGTTCAGTGGTTTTAGATTTATATTATATCATATAGAGGAGGATAAACGCATTCATATTTGATACTGCAAGATTGAGAATGTTCTGAAGAAAGTATTAACCGATATTTTTATGAACCACAAGCAATAAATTGTTACAAAAGTAAACTTCAACTGGACATGACAGCATGGCGTGGATGCTTATCATTAAGATCAGAATGAATTTATAAATGAATGGTAAGTTGGTATTTCTTACTTTTAATTCTTTATTCTTTCATTTATGCCTTTTTATTCATATGAAATCAGAATCAGACTTTTAGATCAATGACCATTGATTGACTTATTAATATTTGACTATAGTAATAGAGTTAAATTTTCTCATGTAGTACTCACGTTTTTTAAAGGGGGGGGGCAAATCTAACAAAAATATAAAAACAAAATATCTCTTAAAAAGATTAATGCACAACCTCAAAAGATCTGGCAGCCCTGCTCTGAAATATAAAATAACTCTATCTAATTTTGTCGCTTATGCATTTATTTATCATATCCAATCATAAACTGTTTTAAGACTAAATCTCTTGATAAGACTAGCACTCTAAAAAAAGAACATGACAATTTGGTTAGAATTAAGCCTCCAGCGCCTCAAATGACATTAATCCATCCAGAATAAGTGGACAACTTGGTCCAATTATAAATAGCAAAACGATAAAAAGAAATATTGCTTTGACTGGGAAAATTTCTGTGCCTGAATTTAACTAA
>JAYMFW010197466.1:0-14580 GCA_036785005.1 Tubulanus punctatus
TCATGTGACAATATGCTGGATGGCGCTCTCCTATGGATCAATAATGCTCCGCTCGGCTGTGTGTGCGATAGCGGGTGTGCCGAGCAGAACGAAAACGAAAATGCTTCGCGCTCAGCTGTTTTGCTCGCGCGTGTGCGTTGGCCTTAACCGACGACGAACCGAGTTAACCGAATCAAACAACGTTACGTCAATAGGGTGGCCATGTTGATTTTTACCAATTTTCGGATTTTTTTTACAACACCGGTACGAACCCAACCAGTTCGATTGACGTTTCATATGTATGTGTATGAATGTACATGTATATTTTTATATGTGTGTATGCGTTTTTACACGTATACGTATTTATCCATGTAATATGATATTATGTATTTTGTTCTTTGCAATTTTTCATCGTGAACAAATAAACAAATGAATGAAAGAATACGATAATTAGTATCACTAGTTAGTGTTTTAAACACATTTAGCAGGGAGTTCATTTATAAAAACCCTGCGCTTGCTTATAATTCGACGGGGGCTAATCATTTTATAGTTGATATCGTGGAATGTGAAACCATTGTAGAAACAGGGAGTTGTTATATGACATAACAATTCCCAGAACTATAAATCAGACTCGTCTATGTTTCCTATAAACATCACACCATTCAAATGGTTTCGAAATGTTTCGAATAATTGAGACAACTTTACCGCCAAATGCAATCACGACTTCAGTTTCTACTTAATTAACATCCGCCAGACCTCGATATTGAAGATCTGTACATTGTACACTACGATACGGTCATGTACGATGATTATAGTTCGATAAAATTCAATAAACCGATTTTAATTATATTCTCGGATTAAACAGGCCACCGACTGAACCCCGCCGTCGGATCAGCTGAATAATCGAATTTATGAGAGCTGCTGATATGGATGACGTCACGGTCTGTTTACTGATCAACGAACTGATTGAACAGATGAGATTGTTGTGATGAATATGAGCAATCATAACTATGAGAATTACACTATCAACGCTATCACCGCGTATATACAGATTCAACGTGTGGAAGAAGATTCCACAAGTTCTGAGCAAACATCTCCGCGAGGCCTGACTTCATCGGTAAATATTGTAATGACATTACAGTGAAAGGACGAAAAAAGTTGAAGATCGAGCATTTAGCCCTGGGGATGCGTCATTAAGCCATTCGGTGATACTACAGAGTTTGATTCGGCATTCGACTGTTATATGTTATGCACTTTTTAATGTGATAAAGCCGTGTTAAAGTCTTCATTAGAGAGGACAATGATTGTGCCTGAATTTGTGTGTGACGTCACAACATTGTGATGGCAGTAAGTTACCACGTTTATGGCGGCCCATTATAGTTGTGCACGTGATATCATTGTGGTTGATGTTGTGAGTCATTTCAGCCGTCAAAACAATTGACATTTTGACACATGGATTGTGAAACGCAAAACGCGTGATGTCACAAATTTCATATTGGCCGTCAACGCAATAGACCAAGTGTCAAATGGTCGTATTAACCTCTATAGTAGCAGGCACGTCGGCCTAAATATTTCAATATCTATAAGTCTTCTAGCAGTGGTTTTAGCACGATATTCATTAAGAGTCACGTGCAGTGTTCAAAACATTACGTGTGGGATTACAGTATTCGTCGATTTACCAAACTCTATGAACACCAAAACGTTTATTCGTGCGAAACCAGGAACCAATCAACAGTGTCGGCCATAATAAATTTCATACCAAATCTCCCATTTATGATCCAAAAGGAATATGAATATTTCTAATTTTGAAATTATATCTTTTTAAATAAGAGAATTTTATCTAGAAAACATTCATTTCTGTGAGATTTATTTTGACTAGGACTGTACGTTTTGCCTACCTATGACTCGTTGGGCTAACATTGATTCGGCCGGACACACTCCCCGATTCAAACTTGTTTGCCAAAGTCACGTGATTTCCGAAAAGGCAGTACCGTGGCATTTTCGTTCCTACCACTCCAGCCAAAACAGGACCCGAATGTATTCCTATCCTCATCTGTGGAGAAAAATAACCGACGATTTTAATGATTCAATTCTGAATTCCATGAGGATATTGAATTCCATTTAGTATTATCATTATCGGGTTCTATAGTCAATCCTTGACGTTCTTAAGCTATCAGTTCCCATGCCAAAAACGGCTTATTTTTGTATGACAGGAAGTACGCTATTGCAACTCACTAAAAGCTTCCGACACCACGGTCATGAAATGGGACCACGCTTTACGCATATTAACTAGCCAATCCCGGTGAGAGACTAATATAGCAAATAGTCAATTAGGCATAAATATAGCTTTTGGCTAGGGATTTTGACGATGGGGAGGAAACTTTATTATCATTCATTTTGATCATGTATTTGATCATCTAACTACGATTACCTTAATTATAGTGCCGTCGTGACATGTAGATGAGTTTGCGGCCGACATCATCTTCAGGGCCATCCATGCTGCCCGTACAGCGTGGTATTTACTAGGCCTGTGTAGACCGCCGGCACAACAGTATGCATCACCAATAGTCTCAATCTAAATAAAATGAATACAGATCATGTAACTTAAGCTTCAGGTATTTCCGAGTCCATGACGTCTCTACAAACTTACGATCAAAACGGGTTTCATCAATTTACAAAGCAAATGATATTATTGTTTCATTGATTTACATAGCACAAGAATCCGGCTATCCATGTACCCGTGAAACGTGATCCGTATTATATAGTGCAATCCATTGAAGCGTTTGATATCAATGCCCATACATAATTCTTTATTTCTCAATGGAGAAGTCAAATATAGCTCGCTACATTGTCGGGGATAAAACTCTATAAAAATCTATTGCCAGTAGTATATTTTTGGCTTTATCTCCTAACCGAGCGAAATAATCGGTAACATACTAGAAATATTCAATATAAAATAAATGGAAAAAAAGCCAATATTTAACCCGTCTTTTGATTAAGTCCCCAAAACAGTTAAAACTTTCCAATGTGGTAAGGTACATCACAGAACAGATTGCCTTTTATAGCGAAAGATTTATCAGAAATAGTTCATTTTAAGGATTTACTCTTCATATTTTCAATGAAGACTTGTCCTTACAATACCTCGGCGCCATTTATCTACAGAAAATGCTCGTCACTTCCCCATTGGTTCAGCAGCGCCATCTGTTACAAGAACGACTTCGGATGCGTTCACAGAAAGTTGGTTCAGCAAAATTACCATGCGAGACCCAGATTGAATCTTAATATAAATGCATCTACAATTTACCATGAACCTTTCATAAATATTTGAGATACCCCGTTAGTATGTTGGTTCCTATGAGGCTTTGTACAGTGAAAAGTCATATAGATTCATTTCATACCAGTTCTGGCAATGAAAGACCGACTTCACTAATATTCTGACCTCTTGGAAATTCCAATGATTCGTGATATGTTACACAAAAATGGAATTCTTCAAGTCGTACCGCCGCTGATATGAACCTTCACTGGTAAATGGATAGCTGACCTTAACTTTAGAGTCTTTAGGAATCGACAAGTTCCGCGACCCATGCAACAACTTAAAAAGTCGCTAAAAATAACTAGAGAGTCCAGTTGGAACTTGCTAAGGCTAAGGGTGTTGTTTTTGTGCTTCAACAAATTACTGTGAATTCGACCCCATATTTCTATCTAATCACTTTCCAGACCCATCCAGTCATATTCCACTGTGACGAATACCTTGTATATGTCGAGCAACTCGCAGAAATGGTCGAATTTCGTATACAGATTCTGCAACATATCTATCACTTGTAAAGGCGTGGCTGCCGAGCAGATAGCCGTGAAGCCGACAATATCGCTAAACACCATCGTTACGTCCTCAATGATAGTCGGTTTTACTGTTTGTCCTATAATTTACAACAAATATAATATTCATTAGTGAAAAGTGCTGAAGCATTTTGCAACGGCTATCATTAGCGAATTTACAAGCGATAATCCCTGGTTCACTTTCAAAGGTAGTTCAAAGCGCTGTTTTGAAGGCATTGTCAACATCCGATGCCTATTCATTAACCCGTGTCTCGTATCTGTCACCAGATACACGTATACACGATTTCCCCAATGTAACAGGTTTATTTATGATCGAGTATCAGATTAGCACGCTTCCTTCGTCATTTACACCGGTTTTTATGGGCGAGTTATCAATCGGGAAATTCTTTTCACGTTTTCATCCCGGACGAAGTAAAAAATCGAAAATACGATGATGAAATGTATCGTACGGTTTGGTATCATTTTCTTTTGAACTGTTGTTATTCATGTCAGATGTAATAAGATAACTCTTTACTCATCTCTTACATGACTTGAAATAAGTCTTTACAATAGATTCAGATGAGAGTAGTTAGACGCACAGATTTTTGAAGTATACATTCCAACAATCTATTTTACACGTTTCAGTGATGAAAACGTCAACTAAGTTTTTCTTAAGAGATCAATAGTTCACTCTATCCAAGTGCATTTGGTCGTTTCCAATATCTGCTCGGAGTCAGAAGTTTTCTGCAATTTTGGAATTTTTCACAGTTTTAGAAAGTTTAACATATTTATCAGTGACGTCGTTTATGTCAGAATTACCTAGCCAAAGACGCCTGGCGATATCTGCCGGGAAAATCAATTGAAGAAGTTCGACGTTCTTTTGTTTTTCTGCTTCGACCGCAATGCTAGCTTTTTCGACACTCTGTTTTAGGTGGACCATTCTTTTCTTCAATCCGTCCTGAATTAAAGAATTGAATCGATAAAATGATGGGTCTTTCCAACTTTTCACTATTATTTTCATAGCTTCAATGGAATTCGTCATACTCGAAATCGAATAGCTATTGGCAGTCTAGATACCTAGATCGAATACCGCCTCCTTAACTACCCAGGAAACATTTGAATTTGCTCTTTCCGATCTAGTGTGGTTCCTGCGCTTGTATGTGTAATAAATAAAACATCCCCGATCGTTTGGAACACCAAATGGGTTAAAACCTCAAAAGATTTTCGGCTACTATTTTTAGTTCATTCAACACTTTTTATTTCTTCTGCGATCCCAGATGCAATGTAACAAGGTTCATTATAGAGGTTGAATTGAATTGGGTGCTAGGGAAATTCCCCACTCTAGAGATTATAACTAAACGCACGATGGATAATATACTGAAGAAATCTTATTGAAAAGTTTCTTTCCATGTCACGCTTCCTGCAAAATGTTGTCCATCTTTCTAAAATATCTAGATTCCACAACTGGGGAATTTCCCTAGTAACCAGGTTAGCATTGTCCTTGTCACCTTGCATCTTAGGCTCGCCGAATAAAGTAAAAACCACCTGAGAATATCTTTGTCGCATAATAGATTTCACCGCATAAAATAAAATCGCGGAAATGTTTTTTGAGGTTTTGGCCCATTTGGCGTTCCATAGGATTGATGTCATCCTAAATGTTTAATCCGATGAACTATACATGTATATATACCTTTAAGATGTGAACATATGAGCAAATATTTTTGGTATATTGCTTATAAGAATGAAAACTTCACAGCCATTTGGAACGGGAATACAAGAGATCGGCCGTAAAATGGTTTAAACAGTCACGTTACTATCAACAATGATTGGCTATTATGATATATATTCATTGGCAATGCGCTTGATCAAGTCCAATGGCGGTACGCACGTTGCGAATAAGAATCGGCCGGAAATCTGCCCGTTACCAGGGTGGACCCACGGCAACTTTGTGGTCCGATAATACGTTTGTGTTCCCCTGATTTTTTACATACATTCAGAAATTATGATAATCAATACCGTGCTAAACTAAAAAGCTGAACAGAATATTATAGGACATTTATCAAAAACAAAAGAAAATATGTATCACTGTATACCCAGTTGTATGTAAAAAGGTACATCAAAATATTAACAGTTATAGCTTTTCTAAAGAAATTGGCAATTTTACTTAGTGAGGGCCCTAAAAACGAAATACATGTAAAGCTTAGATGCTTATACAGAAAACTTCGCTTATATTCCGACTGAAATAAAGGGGTTGACAGTTTCAATCATAATCAATTCAATATTGGCCTTTGGCAAAGTCATCAAAAAATCAATTTACTAAGTTAAAAGATGTTATAAACACCTTCAGTTATCTATAATCATCGACAGCTTGAACTGAAAATAGTCCCTCCGACGATAGCTGGTTCGGTGTAAAATCCTCGTAGATAATCCAAGAATAATAATTCATGACTTGGAAAATGCACCTAGAATATGAACTGAACTGATTTATATGTAGTGCCAAAAATTATGTTTTTGAAACTTTTTCGGCGAAATGCCTATAGAATATACCGAAAAAGACTACTGTAACTATACTACACTATAATCAGAGATTTCAGAATTAGTCAGAAAGGATTTCACTTCAGATAATCTAAAATTTACAATGAGAAGTGCCCCTAGAAAAGACTAATCAGTTTTATGCAATAAATAATTCTCACTGGGATTAGGAAAATGTGGGAACTCATGGTTTCATTGTAAATTTTATCTTATAACCTGGTTCAAGTATTCGCTTATTTTTGTGTCGGATAAATCGTCCCTCTGATTCTCTGTCCAAAATATTCTTTTGTGCTGCGTGAATTTGAAAATGAGACAGAATGACACAAGATTTATATTTGTGTGTAAATAAAATTATTTATAAAAATTACTTGTGTAAATAATTAATAAGTTCAAAATATTAAAGTCTTAAGCGTTTTCAAAGTTACTAAATTACAAAGGTTCTGGTCAATGTTTCGAAAAATGCACGAACTTGTATTGGCACACGCCTCTTGTTACTTCTGTAACATGGATAATTATGAACCATATCCCTTCATATTGTTAAGTAAACAGCTGTAATTATTTTGTAAACTCTGTACATTTCGGCCCGCTTTAGGACATATTAGTACAATAAAGAGTTTATTGAATTGAACAATTGCTAAGTGCTAAATGGATCAAATGTGTGAATCAATAAAAGTTTACAGGTCAATCTGCGAAGAATTGGTTTTACGTGGAGGCAGTAGCAGGCAGTTATGCCTGAGAAACTATTACTCGTTGCAAAATCATGCAGTGTTGATAGAATTGACGAGAGACTAATAGACTGTCAACCCAAATAACCCATTAAGTTTATGCAGCAATTTCGAATTTTATTATCATGTAAATGTGATCGCACTCAGAACTGTATCGGTGAGTTGTTTTTAATTAATATTCCGATATTCAAAGTGACATTAGTAGTATCACGTGTGATTTATTGTCTTCCGATTATTGCTACATTAGCCTGGTGTGAGAGGTAATATGGCAACCCCCTCGCGAGTCACGAGCCTTCTTGCTACCGAAGAGCAAGGTAAAGCTTTTAGACATTGAATTTGATAAAAGATCAATGTACCAACATGAACTCGATTAAAACAAAACCCTACACATTTCAAATTCTCTACACATTTCAAAACTCGCAGCCTACTATAATTTCTATTGATATCAGAATAGAACAGTTGGCGTAGGAGGATTTATATACTTCCCTGACCGGGAGGTGGCTTAAGTCCATATATGGAGATACGTTTTTGCTCTATAAACAAAATGTCAGTAAACAGCGTGTCTCACAAAATGTACACCCAGCTTTAAGCAATCATTTCTAAATGATTAATGATCAAAAACGAAATGTAACGTATCCTTTGATTGATCTAAGTTTGCTTTAAGACAATCGCTTGTTATGGTGATAGTTTCACGGATGACTGAGCAGAAGGCATTCAATGAGCATGCTTCAATTATAACTTGCTTCACTTTTATTGGGATTGACAATCCCGAGAATCTATGATCTTTTCATCGCTGAATGGTGTCGTAAGAAGTATGGCTTCTAAGAGTCGTGATTTCTTTCATGTGGGACATTCAAAGACGTTTTTCGCAGCAGCCGCTGACCAACAGACAGTCAACGTTGGCGTGAAGAATGAACGAAGCCGTAGAAGTATCAAATGAATAACGGCTAATAAGTTCAATACAATAATATGATATGGAGATATAACATAATAATTGAAAGGGTATAGGAGGCCATGCTGAATGTGTTGGTCAGTAATATACATTAATTTTTTTTTCAAAAGCCAACCTGAAGTATTTTAAGATTGCTTTTGGTAGACCTAATGTTCTAAAGTGAATCAAGCTGAAATTGGCTGTTTCGTTGGTAAATTTCCCTATCAATACAATCATACAAACAAACGCAATGATTTCCATGATATGATTCTTACCTGTGCTTTAGTGTGTTCTCCGACCAGTATGACGTCACGAGTGGCATCGTGTATCGGTATGTCTGATATGTATATTCCTTTGCCGATGAGTTCGTCCATTTTTACCACGCAGGGAGATCCGAGGAATAAAACAGACTCGGACTCGGGTACATAAACCATCTGACCCTTCAATTCCAGCTGAAACTGAAAGTATGTAAAGAATCATTCGAAAATTGTTATCAAAATTTGCTAGAAAATATGCTTATTGCCCAAATGTTAGAACTTGTTTTTATTTTTACAAGGATTTACTATATTTTTTCATTTATTCAATTTATTTCAACTATATTCTCTTTTTCCTTCTTTTTCATTTTTCACTCCAACTCAAATCGGAATTCAGATTAAAGTTAATTGGAATGAAAATTATTTGTAATTCCGATCAAATTGTCTTACTTTGTTGTGAAGAATATACAACCGCAAAAAGCAATTTAGTCCCCCACTATTATTGAAATAATCCAAATATATATAAATGCAATGATTTACTAAGCACAAACTCAACTAGTCTGATAAAACGCATCGGTAAATCTTTCATTCAGATATTCAAAAGGCGGAAATTGCTTCTTAAGAAATAGTTAATTCTAACCACTACAACTTTTATTATGTAAACTGTAATCTAATCCATTTAAAGGTCATGCTGGTAATATATACTTTACTGAATAAAGATATATCATATAATTAAATAAGATAAAGCGCCGTATGAATAAATACGTATTTACGACTAACTAAGTGCTAAACGGCATAACGCCTTAGTTTGATCTACATCGGCTTATTTATTTTGTTAACATCTACGAAATTTTTTAGAATCCGTAGTAAATTTGGTATTGAAGAAATTAACAAATTAATATGAACCATCCTTCTTAGCTTTTAGTAGTAAAAACTTTCTAATCATACGGTCCATTATCTGCAGTAACTCATACCTTGCTATCTGTTTGACTAATCATTTTCAAAACAAAGGTTGAATTGATTCGCTGTAGAATCGAGGTAAGTTTCATTTTCACATTCGGCCGCATGATCTCGAAATAATGTTCGAGGGACAAACCGCGGTTATTGATTTCCGAGGCGATATTTTTCATGAGGGCCGTTCCGAGTTGTGTGATCTGTAATTCTTTATCGAACATTAAGTGAAACGGAAATGACTTGCAGAAACTGACGACATCGATTTTCGAGTCTGCGGCAACCGTTGATAAGGTTCTTGTCTTTTTCATACTACCGCTGGTCACTGACCGACTGACAACATGGATCAATAGTTGATACAAGTTGTCATCATCTTTGCGATCGCTGTCTTGTAACTTAACGCTGACCTTCGTTTGAAACATGTCCCTGGCAGCCGACTCGAGAATCCCGGCCAATAAGTATTGAGATTTGACGCGTTTCGAATAGAAATATAATAGCAGTTCTCCATTTTCACGAGCTATACAGCGAAACGATGGCATTTTTACGCCGGAAAAACGAGGATTTTCTTTCATATGATCGTCCAATCCGTCTAGATTACAGAGGAAGTCGTGCAGTGTACTTCCCAGGCACTTGAGTTCTCGCTCATATTTTTCAAAGCACATACCGAACACAAGTCGGCCTAGGTCTTTAAAAAGTTTTTGATCCGGTAACCCTGAAGTGAATTTATATACATAATAGTATTACATATAGAATACTAAATTTAAAAAGAAAGAAGTAATAACCAAATTTTAAAAAAGTCTATTGAAGAGTTACATCTACAGTCATAACGGCTATTGCATTTGTGGACTATGATTAATGACTTAATTTGAATTATGCATTGTGTGAAATAAGGTATACATTACAGAGATCGTCATGCTTTATACGCATTCACCCTAGCTTCGGCAGAGTGGATCGGTTCTCATTGAAAATAACTCCAAACTTTTTCTGATAAGTGCTTCACTTTGTGTCCAAAAGTGTAAATATTCTAATATTTCTTATAAGTTTTGTTCACTTGCATTGGCTATAGTAAAGGATCATTGCATGAGTCCTCACATATTACCTAGTTTAGTTTCAAGGACTTAGTATATAATATAGTTTAAATCATCGGTATTTTCCTAGAGTGTAGTGTAAATAGATGGCTATATGATGCCATCCCATCTTAATAAATTTTACATTAAAAACATTTTTCTCACAGCATGTTAACCGATTATGATTAGAGCAAAAATCTACTGCTGATACGATAGTACATTTTCATAGAGAATCATCCTGTACTTCACAGTAGCGACATCTGCTGTTTTAGTTCTGCCATCAGCCGACGTAAACCATACGTAATAACTCCGGCTTAAGATTACTTACCAATAAGACTACCAACTTTTCCGACGATTTCACTGACTATCAGTTCGTCATACGGACTATATTCTGAATATAATTCGTTTTCGATGTAGCGCGATTCCTCGCCATTCACGTCTTTCCTGAAATCGATATTGAAAAACAAAAGCGGTCATATACAAGATCGGCCTTTGATTTTGCGAAAGGTGAAAAATTCATGAACTTACATGACTTTATCCCATGTTATGGAGTCGTAGCTGTTCAATAGGCGCCTGATTGCACCATTCATCAGATGAGTCTGCAAATTGAATAGTATTGAATAACTAATTAGAAATCGCGGCGGAGCAAACACCGTGAAAAAAGCCATAAATTTCTGACTTGTTAATGTTTATGGATTGATTTAATGATAGTGTATGCTAATGCACTGTTTTGATGGCGCCTTAAACGGTTCTACGGATTAGAATGTAAGTAAAAATCCCCACAGTAGAAATCCCCACAGTATATATCCCCACAGTAAAAATCCCCATGGTAAAAATCCCCACAGTAAAAATCCCAACTTTGGGAACGTAGGTAAAAATCCCCACAATAAAAAAACCCACAAGTAAAACGTATTATACTAGTAAATCAATTTACAATAACATGGCAGAGTAACTCTGAACTTTGCATGCTCGTTTATGTACCAAACTGTGTTAATCTGTTTGATGTTAAATATTGATGAAAATAGTTTCTAAATAAAAGTGTATTTCATATATATTAATATAACTCCATTGGCTTGAGGCAATTACTTTTTTTTCAGATTTTCGAAACCTTCAAAAATGAACAGAACTAGTTACACTGGAATGATAACGTAAATTTGACTTGATATTTTTTTTGATGTGGGGATTTTTACCGTGTACCTACGGATTAACCTTTATGATTTTTCGTAAATCTATAAGGCAGAACAAAATGTCCTTTATAGAATATTTTTCATATTTCGTATCGGTTTATATCGGAAGTTAATGAATTTTCAGTAAATACTTCGTCGAAACTTCATCATTTGGAAGTGAGTTATTATTGGGAAAATTGATCACAAAAATTCATTGAGGGGTTGGTTTCTAATAGTACTTGAACTAGAAATCGTTTCAACGTGATATGAATGACAAAAGTATATCCGGTAATAGAGAATAGGGGTGGTGACACTAAGAGGTTAAGGAGGAATATGGGAGTTAATTATTCGCCATTTTTTTACCGCGACATTCTACATATAAGACGAGAGAAATTTATATAGTACTAGGTAATTGCTGCATTCGTCCCTCCCCTATATTCCGAAGGACACGGTCTTTCAACCGAATGCTGGTAGAACGAAAATGAATTTTAAAAAGCTGGTTGATTTTAAAAGAATCATTCGAAAAAACTCCTAATAGGCCACTCAAAGATGATATTCAGGACACTTCAAAAGCTTTATTTATCAAAGTAAAATGCTCGCAAATGCACCAGGACATCGCGGTTGGTTTCTTTTGTAATATAGAAAAATGAATATTACTACTCAAACGCTCCATGCATAGGTATTATTTTATATTTTCATTTTTTATGGCACTTAGTTTCTTCAAGGAAATGTGATCCAGTCAATTGAGTTCCCAATGAAATATTCACGAAATGTCGTCTACATTAACCAACCTGTCAGGGGGTTGATTCTAGAATGTAGACGTCGTCACAACCTATATCGTGAATATTGATATATTTATACCCCACCCCGACCCTAACGCTAGGGCTTCCGTAAACCCACCCTTACTCTGACCCTAAGGCTTCTAAAACCCACCCTAACCCTAACCATAAGGCTACTGAACACTTTCTAATCACGAAGGTTGTTACGACGTATACATTCTAGAATAAACCCTGTCAGGGGCTATCTGGGGAAATAGGAAAAAATCACCCTCTCTTTCCTCGGAGAAAAATGTTCTTTTTCATTTCCACTCTAACGATATTTCGTTTTCGAAGAATCAGGATCGTTGAGTTGTCCTAGCGTATGTTAAACAAAGATTGTTAAGTTAATCAAATTGGTGTAAGCAGTATATTGTCCCTATATATTTATTCCGATCATGAAAAAACCATTTATGATGCGTTATTGTCCAGGCGAGCCTTAAATGGGCGGATGGGTAGCACGGCACTTTCTTTTAGAAAAATAATCACTTGCACAATTTCCACCCGAAATGGGTACGTCGACCAATTTTAACTGTTCAACAAGTTACTCTCTTAACATCGATAGGGGAAATTACTCTAAATCAGACTGTACAGAATGACGGGTTTCGGTCAAAACATCGCAAACAACATTTAAGAATAATTTGTTTGACAAATGTTGGTTACGGTCGAAAAATCTTTCCATTCTGAAAATTGTTTGGACATTTTTAATGATAAAGCTCTTTATCTTTTCCAAAATACCATGTAGCCATGTGAAGCATGGATTCTGTATTGTCCGTTGAACGTGGATGTATCTCTTGTAACATTACTACATTTTCCCATTTCCCTGATCTTACAAAGACCAGTAATATAAGAATCTGGTTCTATACGCATACTAAGAAATCGACGGATCATGAACTAATGAATTATCACCTCGTAATTTCATTATCAGAGAGGTTCGACAGCGGAAAGAGTTGCGAGAAGCACTAATTACTGATAATGACTAATGTTCTGATCACAAGGATATTTTCTTTCGCTTAAACTATTTGCATGAACAATGAATGCTCTTAAGAAATGTAAAAACAAAGAATGATCTGCCGTATTTAATCCGAGGTTGATTTAGTCCGAGCGTGGGTTACGCCAAAATGAACACTGACTCTAAGTTGTACAGCCTGTGGATTAAATCCGTCGTGCCAGGCCGTTTGTGTCATATCAGAAAGCCTGTCAGTTTTGAATTGGCATACTACATGGATGTAATCCAATCACATAAGAGGTCACTAGTCAGACCCGGCCCGTATCCAGGGGTTGCGAACGAACCTCACCCCTGTATCTCGAGCCGCTAAATATCCAGTGGCAGAAAAAATCATCCCAAATCGTTTAGAAAACACATTAAAATGCACCCTATCAGTGCCTTATACAAAATTTTCAAAAATTTCTGGAGGACAGCTTTATTGTCAGAGCACCGGCATTTACAAATTTAAGATCCACATTGTTAACCTCCGTCTAATTCGGTTCCGATAGGGCCGGCAATTTTTCACCGAGTTGGGCGGATACCGGCTCAAAGATCAGAGATTTTTTAGTACAGCGAAGCATAGGGAACAGAAAATCTTACGGATGTTCATGGAGTTGTCCGATACCGAGATAGGTGGAGCATTTTGAAGTAGAGAGTGAAGTTATATGGATTGAATAATATCAACTATATTGTACACATGAGTATAATTCATTGCGTTTCTAGAATACATAATAATACTATTGTCTGGTCAGATGGGCCTTCTTCTAAATTCGATTATCAGATTTATCAGATCTTTGTTACTGTTTACTTTTGATGTAACAAAAATATGTTGTGAAAACATGTAGACCAAAGATCAAGAAGTATCAACAGACAGAAATAGTGAAAAAATGCAGACCTTAAACCGTCATGGGGGAAGTAGTCCAGGATAAATAGTGCATTCGCACCCAACGCATGACATGCGTTCGGTTATAATGTCCTGTTCAGTCAAGCAGGGCGGTAAAAAGTTTTAATCTTTTCTACATCTATCCAAAACATCCTAATATTTTATGACATGTTTGTTTTTTGTCAATATGATCTCTTTTACGGATATGTAAAATGAATAATTTGGGTATTACTTTTTTCCGTATAATTTACAAGAAAATATTTGATGTCGTTATCATTACTAATTGTCCAGTGGGGTATGTTCCGAATCTTAAGCCACCCAACAATTAAACTTGTATATGATGGGAAATGATATGTAGAAATAGTAAATTCGTTTAATTATAGAATATCGCTGGAGATTAGAATCGTCACCGATTTCATTTGACTACGGTATATGTCAGTCAGAGCGCTGTTGATGATGACAATCTGATTAAA